>ML736413.1:8999-32658 GCA_009193595.1 Aspergillus bertholletiae | reverse complement strand
ACCTTCTTATTTATTTGTTTGCAGCACGTAGTAAAAAAAAAAAAAGAAAAAAAAAAAAAACTTTAAAAAATAAAAAAAAATTAAACAATTTGGGACAAACAAAGATTCAAGACCATCAAAAAGCCCCATTGAATAATAGACATACATACCTACTCAGCTCTTCACTCCACAATTACACACACACAGGGAGAAAAGTTGGGAAGAAACGTGGCAGAGTGATCAACAAGCAAAAAAAAAAAAAAGCACCGTCTCCGACCGAAACTAAAAACGAGAAAAATGGGATTAGGGCATGGCAAAGAAGGGCCGTTAGATGGCCTCTGCCCCCTTCTATATGACTGACGGGAGGTGGCGGATCTTCACATGTGTACTTTTCACAGAATTCAGGTCAAGCACCGCGGAACTTGGGCTTTGGGTCCCAGTCGGCCCCAAGATCCCCATGTTGAATCATCGAGCTATTGCTAAAATGGGGAAGCCCATGTGGAGATCACGACGGCGGACCACTGCCAGGGTAGTTTGGACACGGACTCGCACAACACTGGAGGGCAGGCCAGCGTTCCGGGGAGTTACCTTGAAACGCACCAGCCCATGCATGAGGCAGATATGGTGTCTCTGGGTCCCGTTGTTCTTCTCATGATCAGCAGCACATCATGGTCCCAGCCGAGGCAGGAAGAAAGTTATGCTTCATGCCGTTCGTTGCGATATCAGCGATGGGTACGATTGGCTGAGAGGAGGGGGAAATGAGGGAAGCGTGCTAGTCAGACGGAGGAGTTGGTCGAGTAAGCAGGATGCAACCCCCCGGGCCCTTCGCCTACCTTCCCCAAATTTCCCCATGCTTGGCAGGACATTGGATCGTCATTGGACTGGGGCCAAGACCCGATGTGAGACTAGCATTAGTTCGAGAGTCTAGTTCGTACAGAAGGAGGAGGTTGTGCCCAGTGGCTAACTGCTAGGAAAGCCAAAAAGCCAGCCAAACAGACAGCGAATGTCCATTTCTTCCACCATGGTTCCCACACCGGGGGGTGGGTGATGCGGGTCGTCCTCCTACTCGTAAGTACATGTCGGACGGAAGAGGCGAAAATCTTCTTTTTTCTTTTTTTTTTTTTTTTTTTTTTTTTGCTGCTATCTCCTTTGGGTGATTCCTCCGTCTCCCCTAAACCCAATCTTTATTGACCAGCAGGTGGCGAGGTGCATTTGGTTAATCAATTGACCCCTCCTTCAAGAAGGTCCGGCGAGCTGGAGGGAAATGAACGTAGGTAAAGCACGTCCTTCGCGTGGGGGTTGATTGGAGGAAAGCTCGTCAGCTGCCCTCTAGACCAACCCAACTAAAAAGGCCTCCACCCCCAGGGGTCCATGGACCCAATCCCCGCTCGCCATTCATCTAAACAGACGGCCTCCTATTCCTCCCAAGTAAGGTACCATCCAAAATTGGTCCCAATTTTGATCTAGATTTTTATATATTTTTATTTCGGATCTTAATCTTTATCTTTGAGTCTTGAACTTTTTTTTTTAATTTTTTTTTTTTCTTCTTTCTAAATTTTATAATTTTATTTTATTTTAGGTTGGTCGGTGTGTTTATTTTTATTTTTAAATTTTACTCTTTTACCCTTTTCTCTCTATTCTATCTCATGATATGATGAGGAGGGGAGAAAAAAGAAAAAACAAAAACAAAAAATTCCCCGAGGACCCGTCCTGACTAACACGCTTCTGTCACTCTTGCTACAACACCTAACTTAAGTTAAAATCACCCCCTCCAAAACTTGGGAGGGTTTCCAATCAATGAATACGAGAACGCTGGCTTGCTAATCACGGGAGTGAGAAAATCTCGGATCAATTGTTCTTGTACATATAGTGAACTGAGGGTCATGTCTGGATGAAGTAACCACCCGCGTCCCAGCGATTGGGTATAAAATTTCCACAACCCCTCGTCCCATTGACGGCCAGCGACGATATCCCTCATGGCCCACATGCCTAGTAGAGAGGATGATCATGAATATCATCAGTGGTGATCTGGACACACACACACACACACACACACATATATATATATATATATATAGATATAGATATAGATATATACATACATATACACTAGCCGGTTTAGCTACACAGAAATTCACACCGCTTCGCAGCAAATGCCGCAACCAGATTGCAAAATATCAAAGACAGGCCGAGAAGCAAGCGAACATGGGAAATTTCCAAGGTAAAAGAGAAAAAAGATGCTGAGCGAAAGTAGAGAATAGAATACATCACACAGTGATTAGAAATTATGGGGTATCCAAGAAAGAAATCCAACGCCCGCAAGGCCGGGAGGAAGAAACCAAGACCTCCCATCCCCTTCCTGGTGGCTGGAGAAGTTGCCAAGTCCCGCTCGAAACGTATAACGGGAGAAAAGGTCGAACAAGTGCACAAAAAAAAGGAAAAGAATGGAAAGAGTGAAAGGTAAGAGAAAGACAGAAGCAACCGCTCGGAGCAGAACAACTGAATGTAAAGATACAATCAAAACACCATGTCGCTGTGGAGCTTGAGAAGATGATTCGGAATAAGGAGCAAAAGAAAGGAAGATAAAAAAAAAAAAAAAAAAAAAAAAAAAAAAAAAAAAAAAAAAAAAAAAAAATAAAAAAAAAAAAAAAAAAAAAAAAAGAAAAAAAAAAAGAAAAAAAAAAAAAAAAAAAAAAAAAAAAAAAAAAAAAAAAAAAAAAAAAAAGGGGAAAAAAGGATGACAAGAAAGACAGGATGTAGAAGTGAAAAAGGGTGGGTATATAGATCCCGGAGACATTTGAATATAATGAACAGAAAGTAGTAGCCGCTGAGTGACGTACGTCGTCATCGCACGGTGCCCAAGAGCCAAACTGCAAAACACCATCTAGCTCTCGGCCACAGTAGACTTTTTGCGGTGGAAAAGACTGCGGGTCCGAGATTTACTACGCTGCTTCTTATCAGGTGTCCCACCGTTGCGACCACGGCCACGCGATCCGGTATTGGAATCACCATCAGAGAGGTACTTGTCTTTATGAATCCTGTTACGTAGTGTGTGAGTCTTTAAAGCGAGGCATGACAGGGAACAAAGTCGTGACTTACCAGCTGTTTCCAACCATGTTCACGCCCTTTGCTTCGGCCTGGCGGTAAAATCTGGCCGCCTTTTTCAGATCCTTCTTGCAACCAATGCCCTCGGAATAGCAGAAACCTGCCTCCACAAGCGCATCCGTATCTCCCCATTGGCCGGCAACCTCAAAGCAACGCAACGCTAGCGATCTATCCTGCTCAATGCCCCATCCATTTAGATGACTCACACCCAGCTCGTAGATGCTTAGGGCAAATTGGGCACGGTATGCTTTCTGCAACTCCTTCACCCGATTTGGCATGGTCGGGTTGGAATCATCCATCAGCTCTAGGCCGACAGAGTCCACAGCTTTGCGCAACCACCGAACGCCCTCCTGTTGATTGGGCCGCATACCCCAGCCATGTCGACAGGCCAAAGCATACAAGAGCATGCCAGTTGGATGATCTTGCTTTGCTGCAATACGGAGATGGTAGGTGGATTCTTGCAATGACCCTTTTTCATGGCATTCAATCCCTTTAGTCACATGCTCGTCAGCTGTGATGACAGCGGAAGATGCCTTGGCCTTGGCTGTCGGTGGCCGGACAGTCGATGCAGAATCTACAGAGGACACCGTATCCGCTGCCTCCTTAGTAATCGGCGCCTCGGGGGCGGGGGCGCTTGAGGGCGTAGGCGAGGTTGAAAGAGCAGGTTCACCTGAGACTGGTTGATCGATTGACGTAGTTTCGGATAGGCGGCGAGCTTCGGGAGAGGCTGGTACTTGCGGGACAGATGGGGCCATTTCCGGTGTAAGTAATTGCCGCCCAGATGTTGGCGAATCATACATGGAGCGTACTTTCTTGGAAGATACTGAATGACGCGAGGGCGGAGGCGACGGGGTTCGCGAAGACCGTGGAGGCTCAGTTGCGTTCAGTTGATCCGGACTCTCGAAGAGCGGTTCCTGCCATTCAAAATGAGGTGTGTGCAGGCCGGAGAAAACCACAGAGTCCCTAGAAACCTGGCGTCCACGGGGAAGTGGATACTTGGCATAAGTGTACGACAGGGCTGATGATGGCTCCTCGCGCATGGACTTTGCCATATCAGCCACCGAAGGCACCACAATGGGCTGAGGCTTCTGACCTCGAGGCTTCGTCCCCTGTGGCTGCTCGGAAGTTCCTGTCAGCATGGGAGCTGACAGGCTGGTGCTGGACCGACTGAGTGGCCGTGAGAAATTGTATGCACGTGGAGGATGACCGCCATTGTTCGAGGCTTCTGAGTTCAGAGAGGGCGAGCGTCGATGAGACCGGTTCATAGAAGCCATTGGTGATTGCGGCAGTGATGTAGCGCTGCAGGAGGATAACTTCCTCGGTTTCGAAAAGGTTGAACCCGCAGTCGAACTGCTGTAGTCGTCGTCTGAGCTCTCAGGTTGCAAGGCCCTATTACTGCTCGAAGGTCTCGCTCGCGGCGAAACCGGCGGCGCCAGACCCCGAGGAATATCAAGTCGAGAGGAGGCAGCATCCGTCAAAGAATTTCCAGGAGATCCCGTTGGAGCCGTACCAGAGGGCGCGGCATAAAAACGAGTAGGAATTTCTGGTACGGCACCCTTAGCCGTATCTTCTTCTGATGAACCAGCCTGCGTAGCTCCAAAATAGTCCTCCTCCGAGCCTACCACTGGTTGCTCATTATCTAGGTCTCCGTTCGCATCATTGGGGGGGGCATCTTTGTTGGCAAAGTGCGGCACGCCACTCAGGCGAGGATGTTCAGACTGGGGACGGAACTTGGGCTCCTCCAGCTCAGGGCTAATCTTCAGCGTTGGCTGCCTTGTGAGATCATTTCCTCGCCCACTCCGTGAAGAATCGTTTGAAGATGGAGAGCGAAAGTAACCTGGTCGAGGTTGCGACAACGACCGTGCGACACTAGCCGGAGGGAGCCTGCTCATGCGCCGGTCTCTGCGAGCCGACTCTTCTAGTTGTTTCGCCAACAGCCGACCCTGAGCCGCGAATGCATCAAGAGGCGATAGCGTGGGAGGGATTTCGCCGTCAAAGTGTTCAATGCGCGGCGAAGGCAGACCACTTCGCAGCGTATCATGGGAGGGCGAGCGAAGTTCGCCAAAACGTGGCCGAGCGTCCATGGTAGTACAAAGGTGGTTTCAATTGGCTCAATGGGTGTATTCTTGGAGATTGAGAGGAGCACAGACGTAGCCTAGGTTGCCTTCAATCAAATCATTGGGTTATTTGGCTACCGCTATAAACCTTGGGCGAGTTGAGCTTAGACTTCTTTTTACGACTTGAAGCGGTTCGAGATAGTTAGTGGCCGGCAACCGGTTAAGTTCAATGCGCGGCGCGGGGGAGATCCTTCAAGCTGACGTGACGTCCAAGGAAGAGTCTTTTGATGGCTGGCACCGTATCAGACTAGAAGAAAGGAATGACAGACGTCGTTGGGAAGGGGAGGGCGCAGGGGAAACGAGAATTGAAAAGAATAGGTTCAATGAGCCAGCCAGACTTGTGGGGGGAAGCCACGGAGAATCGAATCAATCGCGGCGGCAAAGGAGCGACAAGTAGTAGTCTGGAGTGAATACGGATATGGGGGACGAACGGAGAGACACGGTAATAATAACCGACTAGATCACAGTTGAAACAATCACAAGCCAAAGGGAGGAACGATGAACAAGCATCGTGGACTCCGGTGGACGGGGTGAGAGAGGAGAGGAGAGAGGAAAGAGAGGATCGGATGGATAACGATGACGGGACTGGACATGAACTTTCCAGATTATTGGTTTGAACCAACCCAACTGCAGAATAAGCCAAAGGGAGTTTTTCGTTGTTACGCCCTGACGATCACCAAACAAAACGAGGGGCGCCTGCATTGACAGTCAACTCTGGGCAGTCCCCACGCGGAGTACCAAGTCTGACGCGGGTATCCTATCGTATCAACGTTCCCTCCGTAAGGTCAGTACCGGCGTGTGACACCATTGATCACGGTGCAGCGGTGGGGTTCCTTGAGCCCAGCCGAACCTGCAACGAGCATGGTACTAGTACTACTCCCGTAGTTTCAAGGAGAAAACGCGTACATCATTACTGTCATACCGTACCAACACATTATACATACCAACAGTACCGAGTCAGGGGCTCCAACGAACTGCTTCCAGAAATTATATCAAAGTGGTGACTATAGTTTATTGAAAGACTAAACAACATCCTTTCAATCTCCGCTTCTTGAATTGATCAGATACCGATCATAACCCGACCATCGCCAGAAAACCCCTTACAACAAAACAAAGTCCTTGGGTCTACGTGTCATACAACCTCAGTCCGAACATCCCATCCCAAAGCTTCTAGAAAATTTAAATCAACCGGAGGCGAAGGGCCGTAGTTTGGTTCACAATGTGTCGTTGGTGGAGCAGCCACTCTATTTATATTTCACTTGCAAATTTTCCCGAAGTGTATCCATGGTCCCAAGGCGACCAACTCGGCAAGAGAGCAACATTTTTGGATTTCATTGGTCTTGATTTTGTTTTGTTTTATTTATTTATTCATTTTATTTGATTTTATCTTATTTGATTTTTTTTTTTTTCTTGCATAGGTTACCAGATTCAACCGTTTTTTTTTATTGCCTGAGGAATCACGACAACCCACCCTTGACCACATGATGGGAGTTTTCGTGACTAAATAAATACCATTCTGATGATGCATGGCCAGGGTTGTGATCTGACTTGTTATAACGCTCTTTCCCTCTACCCAGATTAAGATAATCTGGAGGTGAACTTAGAATAGCAGCAAGTATGGCAACATGCTGCAAGGAGTTGAGTCTTACTCACTACGCATACCGTCCATCTCAGGATATTGGCGCTGTGCCTTGTGGTTCAGGCTAACCCCTGTCTCATGATCCGATCACCCCTAACATCCATTCAACGGGAATTCCGAGAAACTGGAATCTACCACCCAGAATTACAGTGAGTGTTTCATAATCATGGGGAAGAATGAGGGTCCCAATCTCGATCGTCGCCTTCCGCTTTGACTGCCGGAAAAATTACTCTATTGATTTGGGCGACCCGAAAATAAATACAACATTGCGTATGCCAGGGACGTTTGCACCTAAGATGGTCTTACACTCTAGGACCTTAGTCGGTGCATGAACACCGGCGGAGGACGCTATGATTGGCGTGGTGGAGTGGAGTGGATTTGATTTCTCATTATTAACGAGTATTCCCGTCAGGAACCACTCCCAATATCCCAACCTTTGCACCACCACAGTAAAACATTGACTCGGTCTAGTTTCAATTGAGAGTTAATTGCTTACTACTAGCACTTACATCTCGCAGCCGCATGATACGATGGTCTTGGTGCTCCCCCGTGCCTGCATTGGACGGATATTTTGAAGTGGGACGCACAGCATGAGCTCAGTGCATTGGATGTGACCTTCATTGCCTCATAGGGATAGAGATGGACATGGTACATATCTTGGCATTCTTAAGATGGTCAGATATAAGAGAGACCGAATGCTGAGCGATAGCACCCCTCCTTCCCCCGCCCAAAGCTCGCTATTGTTTTGGACTTAGTCTATCTCTCTGCACCTTCATATGCTAAGGTGGATGTCTGGTAGACAGGGTGACATTCTCCGAAAATCTCTGCAAGCTACTAACGGAATCCGTCCGTCGCCCGGTCACTTTTGATCCTTTAATTGACTAACCCATGATCCTAACCGTTGCATTATAGGTGGGCTAACCTTACTAACGCCTATAGTTATGGAGAATCTAGACGTGCGCCCCAAGGTAACGTCGACACTAGCTCCCCGATAAAGACAAGGTTGAAAGCCAAGCGGCCGCACCAAAATTCCTTCACAGGCTGATCCCTGCCGCAGCTGATGTGCAGGTACGGAGTATATTAAGCTATATCGTGGCTGAGATCCTATCGCTCGCTTTTTCTTGCCCGCTTTTAGGCCCCCCCTTCCCACCAAATATGGTTCATTTAAACAAAGCAATCAATTCTTTATAATATCTACAGCGGACCAACAAGGAGTATAAAAACAAAGCGAACCGCCCACTACAAATATGGAGAAACCCGCCACAAAAATGCGCAAGCTGCCCCCCTTCGCCAGCCTGATGGGCGCAGACCCATCTTTGGACTATCAACACTGCTTCGAGACCTCGTGGCTCCTCCCACCGCTAGCCTACGCCATTTTACGCGGTGCGATTGCGCTCTACATCTTCGTGACCATCTTCTTCATCTGGGGCTGGGATGGCACTCATGGCGACCGCGCAGCTATCGGCCAGTCCTTCAGCTACTTCACCTGGCTGACATACTGGGGTCTGGGCTTCTACCACATTTTCGCATGCATCCATACTACCCTCTACGCACTGACCGGTCGCTCGGTGCTCTTCGATCGCTGGCCCCGCGCCCTGCGCGCCCTGCACAGTCTCTTCTATACGACCATCACTACGTTTCCATTCCTCGTGACGATCGTGTTCTGGGTGATTCTGCATCCGTCTTGGTTCGATGTGACCTTTAATGCGTGGTCGAATGTAGGTGTTATTCTATCGCATCGGTGTTGTTGTTTGTGGTGGAACCGCCGTCTCTCTCTCTCTCTCTCTCTCTCTCTCTCTCTCTCTCTTTTTTTTTTTTTTTTTTTTTTTTTTTTTTTTTTAACCGGAGTGCGACGGTGCTTCGCGAGCGTAATTGACTAACCGAATATCAATAGCTCTCCCAACACGGCTTAAACTCGCTCTACGCGCTTCTGGAAATCCTTCTCCCAGCTACGAATCCGCATCCACTGATGACGTTCCCCTTTCTCGTGCTTCTGCTCCTTCTTTACGTCTCTCTCGCCTATTTGACGTTTCACACGCAAGGTTTCTACACGTATTCCTTCTTAGATCCCGGTGAGCATGGGGAGAAAAGTGGCAAGGTCGCTGCGTATAGTTTCATCATTCTTGCGGCGATTGTGATTATCTTTGCCATTACCTGGTGTGTTATTTGGCTGAGGAGGAAGTTGACATCGGGTAAGGTGAAGCGGTCGAAGTTTGATCATGAGGGGCCGATTGCGATGCGCGAGAGTGAGGTGTAGGGTAGGCGGGCGGTAATTCGTAGAGGCGGGGCAATGTGTTGTAATTCCTAATGTTTAATCCATAGATGTATTATGGTATTTGCTAGGGACGGAGTGGGCGCACGATGTATATATACATGTGTGCGGAGGTCGCTCGGTTAGATGAGTTAAAAGACATACAGGGGAAAAGAAGCGGAGAATGATAAATGGGGTTTTAAAACGCCGAGAGGGAAGAGAGTCAGTCGTATCCAAGATCAATCACAATGCCGCGCTATCAAATGATGTTAGACCTTTTCCCAGCTCGCCTCACTTCTGCCTCCACTGGAGCTGGGGCTTGGTGTAACAGAGCCACTCCTCAGGCCCAACATCCATCCCACCAAGAAGTTCGGGGCCCAATCGCCGACGATACTGTAGGACCATGCACCGCGTCCAGCATAGATGACTGGTGTTTTCGACTTCTTCCTTCCAAATATATCCTTAGACGCTGGCTCCAGCGCGTCCAGCACCGCGTAATGAAGGGTCCGAGCATTGGATCCACGTATCATGTTAGGTCCTGCAGATGCAACGGGTCGCTGTTCAATGCTGGAAAGATACTGGGAGCCATATAAGGATCGCTGCTGTGTGGTCCATGTGAGCACCTCGGTTCCAGTGATGTGGCTCTGTGCGTTTCGATACTGGAGGCCAAGGTCGATGTTTCCAAGCTTCAACTCCACTACATCGATATTGTTGTGTTGCAAAAGACATAACTCTCGTCGTAGCGAGGTTGCGAATCCTGATAAGGCACGCGCTGTGGTGACTTCTGGGCCAGTAAACGGGGCAGACAGTGACGAGGATATCGAAGGGTAAATCAAGACAATGGTACTATTCGTATTGCGGGCGGTAAGAAGAGGCATAAATAGCTGGGTAGTCAAGATGGGAGATAAGAGTCGAGTATTGACTGTATCAGCCCAAGAAGATGCCGGAATGGTGGCTAGGGGACCGGTCACATAGTTGGGTGAAGGTACGAGGATGAGTCCGCTCAGCTGGCAAGTGTGCGGCGGCACTCCGGGCATTGGCCATTGAGGCTGAGTGATTAAAGTGTGGATTTCAGCCAGCGACGGGTGAATATCAGTCGATGGAGAGGTCTTTGGAGTTAGTCAGTAGGTTTCCTCCGATCTTGCGACACGCGACGACTTACAGCAGTTAAATCAAGCCAAAGCGGTCTGATATCCATCCGATTTTCCGACTGAACCAACTGCTCCTCATCCGCCGATGAAACTGTAATATATACGATATAGCCCCGACGTTCGAGATCCGTGGCGATCGCCTTCGTCATCGGCTCGTGTGGAGATCCAGCAACAACTATCGCAAGACATTAGAGAGGCTCGTCACAAATACAGAAGAGCTATATTGGTCCCTGCAACATACCCACTATTTCCTTCCGAGCGCCATTTCCAGCTCGCCGAGCTTTCCTCCGCCTGCCGCCTAATTTTTTGTTGCCGAAATACAGAAGAGAGGTAGTTCCGACGAATGCTAGAATTGCGGCACTCCATGCCCGATTCCGAAGGACCCAGTCATGTGCGCGATCAACGAGAGACTGGGAAGCACGAACTCTCGAAGGTGGTGGCGAGGGCCGGACTGAAGAAGGCAACCATGACTGATGAGAGAACGTATCCCGTATCACTTTGGCGGCATGGTCAACCTGCCTGTCGAGAGAGTCTGCGACTTCGAGGGAATATCGCCTTACGTCATGCGGGATCGAAGCAAGCTAGAGGTGCGGCGGTTTGTCAGTATGCGATAGTTGTAGAAGTATTTATGGGTCACTCGCTTACATAGTCAAAGAAAAACTGGTCGTCGCTCGTCATTTTGAGAGTTGGCTGTGAAGCTGGTAGTTCAAGCCAGTTTTGATGGATGAAAAAGATTCCACTGACACCGATAAGTTTCACTTATCGGAAAGGTCACATGAACGGGTATCCATAGTTATATAAATCGCCCCATCCTTCTACAGATCAGGCTTTAACCTAACAAGTACCCTGTAGAAGTATAGGTTATCTTGCAGGAGTTCAGATCAGAAATAGCTTGACGCCACTCAAGCATTCATCCAGTAACTCACATGGTTTAACTTTTCCATCGCTATATATTCTTTGGTGGTTTAGTTCTATTGAGCATTGCTCCGGCAGCTAAAGTAAAAGAACTTCGCTGACTCGGCGCTTTGTTCACTCAGCAAATCTAGAAGCGATTCCAAGATAAAGTTGATAGTCACTATGAGCGCTCCCTAGGTTATCGCAGGCTATAGAACAGTGTGGTTCAAAAGCACTCGTGCAGAGACTGGTTCAATGAATTATTAGGTGCTATAAATATAGTATGAGCTATGCCATGCCTTCGGGCTTTGTGCCGTCATACTATTGCGGTAGCCTATATTTATTTATTTATTTAATCAAGTTTAACGTCCATATAGAGCCATTTGGCTATGACAGACACATGCGTCTAGGCAGTGGTCTAGACCACTGCCTCTAGATTGTCCCTAGAGGCTCTACCAGCCCCCTCTGTCCTTTTTTATGTTCATTCTGGTCCTTTTCCTCGCCCGATCCGCCTGTCTGCGCCAGGGCCTTTGGGCTATGCCCTCCTCGGTATTTGTTGTCTGTTGGGTATCCCCTAGGCGTGCCTAGGTTCGCGGTAGCCTATATTCACATACAACCATACAAGGTTGTAAATTCTGGTAGAATATTAAATCTGTAAAAAAATCCACAATCAAGTCTCTATAAGACCCAACAAGCCATTAAAGCACATAACATCTTTAACAGCAACACCCATGATCTTTTATTTCTGTCCCTCCCTCCGCCTGTACAGTGGATCATCCAATCCCTCAATCGGCACAAATCCAGGCAACTGCTCAATCCTCGCAATCCACGCCTTGACAAACTCAAACGGCTCCAACGAAATATCCCCCATCGGCGCCAGCGCTACATAGACAAAAACCGCCAAATCAGCGATCGTCGGTCGCCCCAGTGCCAGCCACTCATTGCTCGCTAGCCGCTGATCTAAAATCCTCAACGACTTTACCCCACGCGTTTGCGCTTCTTGCAACGTCTGCTCATTTCCTCCAGTGCCGATGCCATTATACGCTCCACCAAAAGAGAGGATGGCTCTAGCCGTGAAAACCCCGTATTGCACCCAGCTGGCGGCAAACGCGAGCCATTCGGTGATCTGGGCTTGTTCGGCAACGTCGGTTGACCACCAAGCGTTTGGGGAATGCTTGCCGGCAAGGTAGACTAGAATGGCGGCAGAGTCTGCCAGGACAAGGGAGCCATCGACGAGAGTCGGGACTTCTCCTTTGGGATTGATGGCAAGGAACTTCTCGCTGTGCTGTTCGTCGTTGAGAAAATCGATTTCGACAATAGAAAGCTTAATGGTGAGGAGCGAAGCAAGGAGTCGCACTTTATAGCTGTTGCCAGACTCCTTGTAGCTATAGAGGGTTAGCATGGTGGGTGGTGATAGATGTTCCAAACGGCTCGTGGGAAGTAGTTGGGAAATGATAACTTCGATTGGTGGGATTGAGAGATCATTTAAACCCAGTAATCGGTGATTGATGCTCGGTCTTTGCCTTGTTAGACATTTCCCGATTGATATCCTTTACTGTAAAGGCCTACTAATGTACAGAGTCTGTAAGTAACGAGCTGTAAATTATTACGTTCTCGAGTGTAGAAGTATCGCAATATGTTGTTATCGGAGATAGTCGCTGGGCTATCGGTGACTTAGCCGTATCCCTTCGGCAATTGAGCTCTTCGGCGACTAGGCTTCGGCAAGGCAACGCCGAAATTAGTTACATGAATGCGCCGGTGTGTTTTTTTAATACTTGTTTCGTAGTCTGGGTTTGGAAATGTACGGTAATTTTCACCATATCCTGGATGGAATCCCGTGGTATAATTCTGTATAATACATATATCTCAGTGAATAATAGAGGTTTCCTGGATGTCTATACTTTAGGCAGTTAATGATTCAGTGGCCAGTCATTAGTTGTTATGGGTTTCCTCACGAAATCTATAGGACTTGTACTTAGTCTGGGGATTGCTACTCCCTAAATATGATTATGAATTTGTACAAACGCTGCTGGCACGGTGTCCCTCGCCTTGGTCCTTGAACTGCGCCGCTTCCCATCCAATGGATATAGAACCGTGGTCCCAGATTGGTATAATATAATCACGTGATACTGGTGCCTGAATCTTCTTTGATTATCAATTTACTAGGTAGCAGTGCCACTCAGGTTCATGACGCGGCTTGCTTCTTTCACCCTCTGTGTCTCTAGAGGCCTTGCTCACGGGATATTCAATAACTGTAACTGCTGCGCCATTTTTGGATTGCAACAGCGTGCAACTCTTTACTGACTCGTATAGCAGCACTGCGTTGCGGGCTCCACTGAACAATAATAAATATCGGAAGCAGCAATAGGTGGGCTGCAGCACTCTTTACTTATTTCTTTCCGAATTAAATACATAATCTTACTATCTGCCCGTTTCTTTGTTATTATCCTTCAAAATGCGGGAAACAGACCCTTTAGTCTTCGAATATCAACATGATAGGCACCGGCCCAGAGAATCTGAAGCCTTGACAACGCTCCAAAAGATCGCATCGCTGGTCAAACCTATCATGCGCCGCAGGGCCTGGAAAGTAGGGACGCTCAGTGAATTCTACCCACATCAGCAGAACCTTCTTGGGCTGAATATCAACCGAGGCCAAAAAATATGCGTTCGACTGCGGTACCCTTATGACGAGCGTCAATTTCTCCCGCTTGAACAAGTCGTCGATACGATGCTGCATGAGTGAGTCGCCTGGATATATGTTGCAAATTAGCTTCTGATAACTTGTAGACTTTGTCACATCGTGCATGGACCGCATAATCGAGAGTTCCATGCTCTCTGGAACCAGCTACGTGATGAGTATGAAGAACTTCTTATGAAGGGTTATACTGGGGAGGGATTCCTTTCAGAGGGCAAACGCCTCGGTGGCCGTAGGATACCGCTTCATGAAGCCCGGAGACAAGCCAAGGCGGCCGCAGAGCAGAGGCGGGCATTGTCCGCTGGGTCGGGGCAACGACTAGGGGGTGCCCCTGTACTACGGGGAACAGACATGCGCCGAGCAATCGCAGATGCCGCACAAAGGCGTATAGATGTAACGACGGGATGTGCTTCGGGAGCGGAGAACAGTAACGAACTCGCAGAAGAAGCATCCAAGAACGGCTTCAGGACCAAGGCTGAGGAAGACGACGCAAATGAACAAGCAATTATGCAGGCTTACATTGATTTGATTGAGGAAGAAGAGAGGGAGAGATACGGTCCTTCTTACGTTCCCCCAAGCCGTGAGAATCCAGCCGGCCCCCGTTCAACTTTGTCTCCTCCACCTGTTCCCGAGAGCACTAGACCTACCATGCCATCGCAATTTCAAGAGCCCATAGACCTTACAGCTGATGACAGCTTATTCGAAGCACCATGGACGTGTCCAACCTGCACTTTAGAAAACCCAGCCAACTTTTTGTGTTGTGATGCCTGTACAGCGGAGCGGCCTCGGCCTTCGAATACACATTCTGTATCAGGACCAGTCAAGAATCCGGGTAGCTCAGGATCCCAGAACAAAAATAAGCGTCGAATAAGCCGCTTGGATAGCCAACCCACTCTCAAGAACCGCACTAATGCCGTCGAGGCTCTTGCCACGCTTGAAAAGAATACCGCTAAACGGCCACTGGGGTGGATCTGTCAATTCTGCGAGACCTTCATGGAGACAGAATGGTGGACATGCTCGAACTGTGGGACAATGAAGGCCAGCTCCTAAGGTTAAACGTACTATGGACTGCTCTCACATAGGTGCTCTCTCACAGTTATTGAGCGTGGTCTTCTACTCTACTGATGATTTCACGAAATATGATGAATGTTGTACGACTACTTTAGGTAATGATTAAGACGCTAGAACTTTAACACACTTCTCTGCAAGCAATCATTAATTAGCCGAACTCATCTAACTAAGAAATCCTTACAAATAGTTAGAAATTTAGCTGCTGTAATACTCAGTCTGCCTGTCCTCCCATCAACATCGATATAGATCCGATGATGACTAATATATGACTAACACACGCGATCGGCCCATCTATCCGCCGACAAGCTACCTTTTGGTACCCACCAACCAAATTTTCCTTTTTCTCTCCCCATTCCAGAGCTCTCCTCTTTACAACAACCTGAATGATGTTCGCAACCACATAATGAAAAGCTGTCAACACCAAACAACACACATTCACTAATAGTACAGGTATGCTATACTCTTCATTATCTCATCATGAATCCCATACATACACCCAGTTATTTGTGCCTTCCCGATCAGATATCAATGGAGGGGAAAAAAAAAAAAAAGAAACAAAAACCAAGCAACAAGTTCTTCAATCCACAAACCAACAACAGTCTCCAATATGATGAAGATTTTTCTCAAGAACCGGTATTTTTAGGAAGAGCCGGAAGAGGTATGACGGGATAACCCAATGGGATCCTCGTCGTCGATGCTTATAATGGTTCTTCTGAGTGGAGTTAAGAAAAAAAAACTTGTTGGTTTGTGGATGGACTGGACATGCTTTGGGGCTTGTTTTATGTGCTTCATATCAAAGCATTGGGAATCAGTGTGCTGATATGTTCTGGTCTAGATTTTCGTCGCTTTTTATTTTAGAGTCTGCAGTTGTGGTATTCGGACGATTGTGTTCGGGATTGAATGCTCGGTGGTTGTACATTTGTAGTTGCAATTAAGGTTGCCTTTTTTTTTTTTTTAATAAATGCAGACAAGTCTATATTTTATCATGATATACATACATAAACATGAGATTTAGGAAACGACCTGACAAAAGTATTCCACATGATACATCAACTCCCAAGGATATAAAACTTTTTAGCAGCCATAACAACGCCAGTCATGCATGGAGACAGATACGCGACGGGAATCAAGCGATACTGACAAATTGTCGCTTCTTGCCCGTTGCTGTCGTCTTCTGCTGTTCTTCCCACTGTTCCTCATCAACGTAGTCCTTGGTGCCATGTTCCTTCACCTGATTGCCGATGAACTGCAGGGCGGAGAGGTTAAATCCCATCTCGTCCTTCTGGCGTGCCAGAACCCGGCGGAGGGAGGACCGGATACTATCTAGCATAGGGCGCATCATCTTACTAGCGATAATTTGACGATGGTGGGTCTTCAGCATGAAGAAGAGGACACGGCATGTGAGAGAGATATTCCACTCGCGGTCAGCCCAGATGTTCAGGAAGGTGAAGAGCGCAGAGACCTTGGAGAAGGGCAAAACAAGCAGTGCATCCTGAAGTGCTGCGGCAGGGATCTTCTGGACGACATTGAGGAGGTGCTGTTCGGCGGAAATGTTGCCCAGAGCCAAGTACAGTGGATTGCGGTCTGGGGGCGCAGCGTTGGGCTGGACTGCTTTCACAGCGCGCCACTCGCGCACGACTTCGAGATCCTCCATTCCCAGATCTAGGGCTTCCATGATACGTTCTCCCGCCATGAGGGTCTCGCTGGTCTGTTTACCGGCATCAACGGCTTCGGCCTTCTCTCCTTCCTCGTCTTCCTCATCCACAAGATTGCTGTCGTACATCTCTTCGAGCTCCTTTTCCCGCTCTTCCTCAAGGAAGAGAGGCTCATCAGTTTGCTCCCAGATACGGATACTCTTGTCGTGACTGGCGCTGACGATGAACTCGCCAGTATGACTGATGGTCAGTGCCCAGATCTCGCCATGATGACCTGACAGCTTCTGGATGTTCTCGAACTTGTCACCATCCCAGTACTTGATCACTCGATCCTTACTAGAACTGAAAAAGTTATGCCCGTTTCCATCCCGGTTGTGCGGAACAAAAGCGACGCCCATGATACTGTCTTCGTGTGCTAGGAAGGCCTTGTGACAATCACCAAAGTCTAAGCCCCAGAGACGGACTGTCTTGTCAGCTGAGCATGTAACAATCAGCTTGCTATCGTACGAAATATCCATGTTGAGGACAGGGAGCTTGTGGCCATAGAGATTGAGGAAGAGCTTCAAGGAGTCGGTAAAGAACACCTTGACGGTATTATCCAAGAGAGCAACTGCTAGGAGCCGGGCGTCAGGGGAGAAACGCAGGTTGAGAATATCATCGGAGACTTTCAGGGTCCTGGTATGCACCAACTTGAGCCGGGGAGTGGTCCTCTTAGTACCGGGGATCTCTTCCTGGACGACTTGGAAGTTCCAGAACTTTGCAGACTTGTCTGCACTGCCGCTAACTACGGACTTTCCATCAGGGTGGACATGGAGTGACCAGACCGGGCCGTCATGTGCATTGATCGTATCTAGGAGAGTCGAGGAGGCAATGTCAAAGACCTCGAGCTGACCGTCTTTGTTGCCAACAACCACGATCTTGTCTCCGGGGAGGAAGGCCGAGCACAGGGCATAGCCACATTCGAGGGTACGGAGGCAGCTCTGTGTGCGGACATTCCAAATCTTGAGACTGCCATTGGAGGCTGATGCTAACATCCGGTCATCCGAGCTCAAAGCAAGGGACCGAATATCAGTGCGATGGCCGGGGATATCGACTGCAAGATTACGAGTATAATCTTCTTCATCCTCGTCCTTCTTTCCCTTCCCAATGCTGACAGTGTAGGCTTCAAGCTGGTTATTAGTGGTTGCAGCGACCAACTGGATGTTACGGGTTGACTTTGCTCTTATCCAATCGAAAGACCGCACTTTTCCACCGGTTCGAACGATGGTGTGAGAAACAAAGACCTCGGTGACCGGTGCTGAGGAAATGTCGTCGGATTTCTCAGTATCAGCCTCTGCCACGGCGCCCTCCTTCTCAGCTGCGCGCTGGGCTTCCTTTTCCTTTCTCCTCTTGCGCTTCCTCGCCAAAGCCTTCTGGACCTCTGTCTCTGAGCGGATGCGCCAGATCTCGACTGCCTTTTCTGAGCCGTGAATACCGATATAATCCGCCTGGGGATGGAAGCTGATTCCGGTGGTGCGATCCTTTCCATTACGGTAAAAAGTGCCCCTTTCCGTCAAAATCCTGCGGTCCTCCGATCCAACTTTCTCTTTTGAGATTTCAATCAGGGCGCTCTCATCGATCGACCAGACCTTCAGCTCACCATCATTTCCCGCGGTGATACAACCACTCTGGTCCGGAGAGAGACCCAAACTCCAGCACTCGCCGTTGGATTGTGCCACATGGGTTTCAATGCAATGTTGCGATGAAAGATCCCAAACCTTAATCAGAGAGTCTTTGCCCGTTGTCAACAAGAATCCGGCGTGCTCGCTGAGCCCAGCAGCATTGAGCAACTCCATGGATGGAACGAGAAAATGAAGTGATGTGACCTGATCGGTATGACCACGTAGCTTGAATAGTCCGACTTCTCCAATGAGATCCCAGAGAATAATATCAGTATCCTTCGAGCCACTTGCGAGGCGAACACCGGCGCTATCGAAGGCGAGGTGGGTAATGGCAGATTTGTGGCCATTGAACGAGATCATTACTGTTGCAGTCCTTGAATCCCAGAGGCGAATGCTGCCATCTTCATAACTAAGGGCAGGAAGAAATTCCAGTCAGAACAATAGCTCACATCATTCGTTCAAAACGAGAAACATACCCGACAGCGAAAATATCCTCATCCGTCTTGCTTTGGGTGACCACAGAAACTTGCGCTTTGCACGAAGAATCTTGCCATTTCCCCAGCAATTCACCCTTCTTTATATCCCAGCAGAGAACCTCCTCACCGGCACCCACAATGGCTCGTCCGGAGCCCGTCAGGCGGGCAGCGCCAGCGAATTCATCATCGCGGGCCCAAATCGCATTTGACGTAGCGGAGGCTACGAGCCCGAAAGTTTTCGAATGCTCGAACTTTCTGTAATCGTAAGTGTCAGTAATGAATCAGAGTTATATATAGGACATTTAAACGAGTCCACTTACAGATATGACTTCACCATCGTTGAATGTCCGAGTACAGAAAAAATTTGGGAGCTTCCAGAGCGACTGCTATCGATAGGCTCAAAAACGCCGGAGAAAACTACGGGCGGCGACAGAGACCACCGTCTGCATTCCCCACCGCCTGCCGTTTCCCCCCAAACATCCAACGTAACTGCTCCCCGAAGTACCAGCTCGAGGCAGAGACCGACATTCGGATTCAATCATTGCATCATTACGGTGAAATAAACTACTGAACGAGCCCGACAAAAACTAGATATTCCACTACGGTTTATGGTCTTGTCACCATGCTTCTTCTCGACTACCACAACGTTCTCATCCATACCCTCCTGACGGAGCGGTTCTCAGGGTACAGCTTCCCCCGCCTCGCCCCCGTATACGCAATGCAGCCCGTTACTGACTATTGCCTGCTTGTGCCTTCAGAGCCCCGCCAACTTCAATCGACCAGATTGTCTCCGATTTTGACGGAGTTACCTTCCATCTGTCTACCCCCGAATCCAAGACCAAGATCCTCATCTCCATTAGCGTGAAATGCTTCCGAGAGCTCGTCCAATATGGTGCCCAACAGGTGCTGGAGAGAGAATATGGCCCATACATCGTCGCCCCCGAACCGGGCTATGACTTCTCGGTCCTTATTGATCTAGAGAACCTCCCCGCGGAACAGGAAGCCAAAGATGACCTCGTAATGCGACTTGCGCTGATGAAGCGGAATGCAATGGCAGCTCCGTTCGAGAGAGCTTTCGATGACTTCGCCAAGCTATCCGAGGAGGCTTCGAAATATAGTACAGAGGCTGCCCCTCAGGGAATTAAAGAAGGAGGAGAAGTCATGGCAATCCACTATCGGGAGGAGGAAGCTATCTACATCAAAGCCAGCCATGACCGAGTCACGGTGATCTTCAGCACAGTCTTCCGTGAAGAGACAGATCGTATCTTCGGCAAGGTATTCCTCCAGGAGTTTGTCGACGCCAGACGCCGTGTCTTGACTCTGCAAAATGCCCCTCAAGTCCTTTTCCGGAATGACCCCCCACTTGAATTGGCTGGTGTACCTGGCCTGAATGATAACGGCGAGGACAAGACTAGCTACGTCACTTTCGGTAATATCCCCAATTTCTGCCCAACTGCCGCCAGTACTAACAATATACAGTTCTCTTCCCCCGTCACTTGACCCCCCAGCGCCGCTATGAAAACATCTCCCACATTCAGATTTTCCGGGATTACTTCCATTACCACATTAAAGCCTCGAAGGTACTTCCGCATGTTATCGGTACAAGTGTCGGATTATTTACTGACTTCTACAGGCATACATCCACACCCGTATGCGCAAGAGGACAGCCGACTTCCTCCAGGGTAAGTGGGGACAAATATGGTTGCTGAGTTACCGGATACTGACCGTTAATAGTCCTCAACAGAGCTCGGCCAGAGAACGAGGAGCGGGAAAGGAAGACGGCCAGTGGCCGGACATTCCGGGTCCAAGGTTAAGCGTATTGTATATTTTGTTTCTAGGCAGAGGTGCAACAGCAAGCCGCAATGTGATTTATTCAGAATGTATAGACTCCAGCAAACCACTTTTTTTTATTCTTTCCTTTTTCGCCGATCTATGTAACATCCCATTGGCCTGAAAGATACCCACGGGTAGGATTAAAAACGAGGATAGCAGGTGAATATATCCTAGAGCTATGAGATCTGCACATATGTGCCTACAGCTGCTGCCCCAGCGTTTACTTGGGAAGCATCCACCGCGCAAGACATGGGTGTACGACTAACTACTATCTACAACATGCCAGAACCTCCTCCTTAGCACCAGGAACACCCAACCTACAAAAGCAAGACGACTTAATCTGAATATCAGCAACAGATAGAGCAACATCAAGCCGCTGCTTAATAATTTTCGCCTCAGCTTTCCGCCCCAATCTCACCAAACACTCATGATACCCATGCAAAGCCCAGACATTATTCGGATGTTGATGAGCCCGCGTAAGCGCCTCATCCAGTCCCAAATCCTGCGCATAAGCAACCGCTGCTTCCTCCACATGACCTTGCTCCAGCATCAAAGCCGCATACGCATGGCGTGTGGGAAGCATCCACCCCCACGGCTCGGTATACATCAACGAATCGTCATGATGGATAGCCTCACGCAGAGACTCAAACGCACGGTCGTAGTTGCCTCGTCTGTACTCGATTTCGCCGTCCAGCATTGCCGTCGCGACTTTCAGTACGTCGGAGACCAGGTTCGGAAAGTCTTTTCTTGTCGCTGGCACCCGTTTCGCGGCTGCGTGGTAGAGCGCACGCTCCTTGTCGGCTTCGGGGACGTTGCCTGTTGCAGCCCAGGCTATGCCCTTGCCGTAGTGGGTCATTGCGGTGGTGACGCTGTATAGGTCCTGGTCGTGCGGGAGGGGGAGCTTCTTGATCTCGTTCCAGAGTCCGAAGCGGATGTAGACGTGTACGCGGACTGCTTTGAAGAACTCTAGCCAGTCAGCGAGTGGCGGCGTCTGGACCAGGAGCACGTCGTCGCTAAGCGAGAATTCCATCTGGTTCAGGGCGCTGAGAGCCACTTTTGACTGGCCAGCCAGCATAGCCGCGTAGACTAGGGAGTGGTAGTTATGCAGACGATAGAAGCTGTAGAAGTTCTTTGCGCCTTCTCTGGCGAGGTATTTCTCGTCTGCGAGGACGGCAGCTGTGTTCGAGTCTATGGCTCGTCGGTAGTCGCCGACCAGAACGTCGAGATGCGTGGGCATGTGGTGCATATGGCCAGCGTCTGGGACGAGATGACGAAGCCGGTCCGCGGCCGGGAGGGCAACGGCCGGTGTGGAAGACATTTCTAGATAATGGATCCAGAAATGGATGAGGCCTGGGTGCTTGTCCGCGCCGGGGTGTCGTAGACCCAGGTCGAACACGGCTCTTACGTCGTGGACAGGGGAACCTGCGATGGGCAGGCCACTTTGAACGTGGAACATCTTCCGGAGGGCTGTGTGCATCAATGCGTCGGCGTAGAGGGTGGCCACGTCAAGATCATCGTCACCGAAGTTTTGGTAGACCGCCTTCATGGCATTGGCGTAGGCTTTATCCACGACTGGGAAATCGTAAGAGGCCGGATGGTCGGCGGGAAAGCGATCCTGGATTGCGTTGATGAGGGCCTGCTCTACCGGGGTCGCTGTGGTGGTGGTGGTGGTGGTGGTGTTGTTCAGCAACTCCTTGGCCTTTCGGGAGGCATTGTAGCATTTCTTCAGGCTATCCTCGAGATCACGGGGGTCGAACAGTCGCCAGGACTTGTTGTAGTTGGGACCTGTGGCGTAGGCTAACCCCCAGAATGCCATGGCGCAGGATGGATCATGGGCGATCGCTTGTGCGAAACAGCGCTTGGCCTCTTCATGGTTGAAAGAATAACTCCAGATCAGGCCTCGGTTGAACCATTCCTGGGCTTCAGGGCTCGTGGTGGTAATTGTGCGTTTGAAAGATCCTAGATCGTAGTAGTCGGCGGTTGAGTCGATCGGTTGCACAGTGGGCTGTTCGGCTGACATGGTTCTCGGGGGTTGATTGAGGGTATTCTTATTGTCGGGTATAAATTGAAAGCTAGTATATAGTTGAATGTATTCAATAGCGTCGAGGGTTATTCAATTTCTCAAGCTTCTCCCGCCCATATTTATAGTTGTAAAGCACAAGGCTCAGCGCGGCAGTTCCTCATTTAGGCGCCCCTAGCATCATGTCCGAGCTGCAGTCACACCATGGAGATCAGGTAAGAACTCGTAATCTAGTCAATACTTAACCTATCTTGAATTCGGACGATAGCTTGTTCGCTGTCGTTCAAAGGCCGAAGTGCTAACAGTGGGTCCGCCCGGCGTCTGAACAGAACCGGTCCATAACTAGTTGGGAGGAAATGATAAGCAGAGGTCTTGAGTGAGGTCTAGAATTGCTTTCCGGTTACTAGCTTGTCCAAATGATGAAAGGGGGGTACTAATTCCAACATAAGCCCAAAGGTATAGATGTCAATGGTGGCTCATCTCTATGGCAATACTACTCTGTTTACCATCTTCCCCCGGTTAGAGCTTCTCTTTTTCACAACAACGGAGGCACTGTTGCCTTTGACTACGCCTGAACACGGCCTCGTACTGCCAGGAGCAGACAGGAACAGGGATTTTGTATACGCTGAGATCTACCAAAAGCGTAGTTGCGTACGCCACACCCAGCTAATTGCGGAGCATCTAGGCCACAAGTAGCAAGAATATTGCTCCAAGTATATATTGCAATGTCGTCTTAGCGAGTAACACCGGCTTTGAACCTGGAAAATTGGGAACTAGGGTCGTGATTCGTTCCCAGTGGTCATTACACTCCTCCTGCCACATATGTGAAAAGGTAGTGGTGAAGGTTTTAGTCGCTAATGATGTTGAGGAATAATAATGATTGGAACGAGTTAGAAGAACATCGAATCATATTGAAGCTTGCAAATTTGAAACATCTCCGTAGTTCGATGATGCGGTGTCGACCTTGATCAGGATTCATATTTTCCCGCGTAGGAATAGTAGCGTAATGAAGGTAGAGGGAGTCGAGACTCATCACTCGAGCTCTTATCATATTGTTTCATCGTCCTTGATGACAGCTCAAAAGTATAATCATGAGCAAAAAAAAAAAAAAA
>ML736412.1:0-33288 GCA_009193595.1 Aspergillus bertholletiae | reverse complement strand
CCTCCGTACATGCTCTGCCTAGATAGGCCAGACTTAGACTGCTACTACTACTATTTATCCACTGTTCTTTTTGCCTTTGCTTTCTTTTTTTTCTTTTCCTTTTCTTTTTCCTGTCTTCACTTTCCCCGCCCCTTTCCTGGCTTATTTTATGAAATTTTATTTTTCTCGGTTACCACAGGTACTAACATTGCGATGTGAATGAACCCAATAAATTACTATCAAACTAAGTGTTTGCATTTCCGTCAATCCTAAAAAGATGTCTGAAGTTTAAATAGCCAGAACATACTCCATTCATCTTCAAACGCCCAGCCCATTCAAGTGGAAGAAAATTCCCGTACCAGCTCAAAGGGTGTATCTAAAATCTGCAAGCCCCTCGATGACAAGTTTCCCCTTGGCTGCTCGCCTATTTGAGATATAGAAGTGAAGGCTGAGCGCAGATACGACCACTACTGACAGGAGATTGCACCTGGGACAATCGTCAGTAGATAAACAAGAGTTAAAAGAGCCCACTCACGCAATGCAGGCATAAAGTCCCGGCAGGTAGCGGGGAGCATCCTGTGACCGAAACACCAGGGACCCAGCTACACCACCGGTACCGCCAAAGCTGACTATACTAGCGCTGCAAAAGGCGCGTTTCCACTGCCCTCGGATATTGTTAGCCTGGTATGCCAGAGTGGCTGGGATCGTGGCATTGGATGCGGAGGTAACGAGGAAGATCCCGAAGTACTGCACGCCGGGAATTTGGACCCGGCTGAGAATGGCGAGACCCACGATGCCTTGAACACAGTTGTAGAGGATCAATGGCGCGCGGACACGGTATTTGTCACCGATCCACCCCTGGATATACATAAAGATTCCAGCAAAGAAGTATGGTGGTGTTGTGAGGATTTGTGATGCAGCCTGGGGGAATTTGAGCTCAGTCCTTAAAATGATCGGAAGGAAGAAGTTAATCGCGTACGATACAACTGTAGCACAACTATTGATGATTAGCGTCTTTCAGGTTGGCACATTAATTTACAAGCTCACAAGAAGATGAGGGCAAAGCCCCATACTTTGGGGTCAAGGGCGGGCTTCAAGAACTCCTTCAGATTGAACGGGGCTTCGGAGGCGTCCTGTCTATCTTGGTTAAGTCGTCGGACGACGAATGCGGTTTCCTCCTTCGAAAGAAATTTCCAAGAGAGGTTGTTCTCGTCAGGGAAATTGACAATCAAAAAGAAACCAACCACTCCGATAAGACATGTGATGATTCCTTCCATAATAAAGATCCACCTCCATGCACTCAAATTTCCCAGGCCATTCATGTGTACGAAGCCGTACGAAAGGATACCGGAGAAAGCTCCCCCAATGACGCTGATCAAGTAGAAGGCTGAATATCGCTTGTGCAACTCATCTGGACGGAGTAAGCCGTGACCATCAACAGCTAACGACATAGGTCGAGCACTCACATCGAGTATACCACATGGAAAGGAGATATACAGAGCCGGGAAAGAGTCCGGCTTCAAGAAACCCCAGGATTACGCGAAGCCCCACAAGGACCGTCCAGCTATGTATAAATCCAAACCCCTAGCCATCCTTAGCTATTTTCGGAGAAGAAAAGGCAGGGCCTCATCTCATACCATCATCACCACTCCCCAGGAAAAGGTAATTCCAGGAAGGAAGATCTTTGGCCCAACCTTGCGAATTACCGAAACTAGCGGGAATTGAAATAGGACATAGGGAACAAAGAAGGTAAGGAGCGAGATGGACTAATCAACAATTAGCACCAGCACCGGACAGAGAGACTTGTGAAGCACTCACATAGCGAGACCCAATGTAGAGATGAAGCTCCTCTTCCATGCTGTCGCTTCATTAGCCTTATAACGCTCTGGACTATGGTGTATAATAACTTACCCGGCAATCATAGCATTACCTAGGTTTGTCCGGTCCACCAGACTGACACACATGAGAAGCCCTAAGCCTGTGACTAGTCTTCGGTCGATCTTGTGAATGATCCGTCTCTGTTCCTTAGGCGAGTAGAAGTAGACCTCACCCCTATCCACATCACCCTCAGGGCTCTCTGTACCAGATACTGGGCCACTCAGCTTCACCTCCTCCAGATATGTCTCAGGGTTCGTCATGGTGTCGGGTCTGTTGCCTTTGTTGCTGCGGAATTGCCGTGAGAATCAACATCTCGAGCTAACGCCTCCAGAGCCGGTTTTATAAGAATTCTTTCTCCTCGTCCCATCCTAACCTCCATACTTTCATGGAATCGTGGATCACATCATCGTAGGGGGGATGTCGCACACCGAAGGTCTCTCGACTGCTGTGTGCGCAATGATTGGTCCCCGCATTGATAAACATTCAAACAGTGGGGACAGTGGGGAGTGGAAACTCTAGCCCACTCCTTCTCGCCTCTGCCTAAACCGCATCCGGCAACTGAATCGTGAGGTTATCTAAGCAGGCTTGCGTCAACTCCCTCATCTACGGACTAGATAGTCTTGAAGGGAGGAGAGAGGAGAGAGGAAGCCGGGTATTCCTGGCCGGACCGAGGCTGGCTGGTCTCTTACTGCTGTTTCTCTTTCTCCTCTTTCCTTTCTTTTACCGTCGAAAGTAACATATATAGTTGCTGTCTGCCCTTCAAGTTATGGAAGAAAAATACCATAGTACCAACTGAGAGACCGATTCCAGAACTTATATATATATCCTCCATCATGACATTCTCACCATCCTTTGAAGATCGAACGGACTTCGATAATGCTACTCGAGGGTTCATCCGTGCATTGAAACCATGTATCATACGGAACGCCGATGGCCGCGTAGTCTGGAACAACGACGAGTACGATTTCCTTCACAACACAGAATGCCCTGCGACTGCCGAGCCAAAGTTGTGGCGACAAGGCCAATTGAACTCCATCCAGGGCCTGTTCCAAGTAACTGATGGAATTTACCAAGTCCGAGGCTTCGATATCTCTAACATGACCGTTGTCGAGGGAGAGAAAGGTGTTATTGTTATTGACCCTCTGACGTCGGTCGAATGTGCAGCGGCTGCACTGGCGCTCTACCGTGGGCACCGGGGAGACCGGCCAGTAACCGGCTTGATCTATTCACACTCACATGGAGATCATTTTGGTGGAGCCCAGGGCGTGCTCCAATCCGGCACGAGTACATCGATCCCGATCATTGCTCCGGAGGGGTTCATGGAGGAAGCGACCAGCGAGAATATCTACGTTGGCGAAGCCATGCGCCGGCGCGCACGCTGTATGTATGGTGTGCGATTGCCAAAAGGGCCAGATGGTCACATTGGCTGTGGCCTTGGGATGATTACCTCTAGCGGGACAATGTCATTGATTCCTCCAAATGTCACTATATCCCACACAGGCGAGGAGCGGACAGTGGATGGCGTTCGGATTGAGTTCCAAATGGTGCCTGGAACTGAGGCACCGGCGGAGATGAACTTCTACTTTCCCGAACGCAAGGCACTTTGCATTGCTGAATGTGCGACTCATTGTCTGCACAACGTACTCACCCTTCGCGGGGCTCTGGTTCGTGACGCGAAGGCCTGGGCACGCTATCTCGACGAAACAGCCGTGCTGTATGGACAGAGAGCCGATGTGCTCTTCGCCGGCCACAATTGGCCAACCTGGGGCCGGGACGAAATCGTAAAGTTTATATCAGAGCAACGGGACCTTTACGCCTATCTCCATGACCAAACGGTCCGGATGATGAATACTGGACTAACAGGCATCGAAATTGCAGAACGATTCACACTCCCACCAGCACTGCAAATGGCATGGCATGCGCAGGGTTATTATGGCTCTGTCAGTCACAATGTAAAGGCAATCTACCAACGCTATTTGGGTTGGTTTGATGGTAATCCAGCCCATCTATGGGAGTACCCACCGGCTGAAGCTGGTCAGAGATACGTGGACTGCATGGGAGGCGTGGATGAGGTTGTTCGGAAGGCAAGAGAATATGCCAACAACGGCGACGTACGCTTTGCAGTGACGCTGTTGGGCCATGCCATAGCCGCTCATCCTGAACACAAGGAGTCAAGGCTTGAGCTGGCATCTGCATACAAGAAGTTGGCATATGGCTGTGAGAATGCGACATGGCGCAACTTCTATCTTTCCGGTGCGCAAGATATGTATTCTCCTGGCCGGAGAGATAATCCAGAGCCTCCGAAGAACGAATACAGGGCTGCACTATCGGTGGAGCAATTGTTTACTCTTCTGTCGGTTGAATTGGATGGGCCCAGAGCGGTGGGAGAATCGTTCATGATAGATCTGCATCTGGCCGACAAGAAGGAAAGTTGGCGGCTAATTCTGAGCAATGGAGCGTTGACATATCGCATGACAAAAAGCCAGGACAGGTCGATGGGCACGTCAGGCTTACGTCTAACCCTCACTAAGAACGAACTGGTGCAGATTTTGAATGGGCGTGGAGCTATCCCAGATAACAGTGCCGAGGGCGATGTGGGCCTGCTCTTCAAGTTAATGAAATTGGTTGGGGCATCCAAGACCCCGGCGAGCGTTCTGTAGCGATACTCTTTGCTAGGAAATTATGATATTGTTGCGTTTTTGGGAGATGTGAAAGGATTCTGTCGTAGAAAAGGTAATATATTGTACATAGTTGAATAACTATTATACCAGGATGACCCAAATAGTCGAAGTGATGTGTGGCATAGGATATGCACTCTCTACGGGAGAGGGGGGGGGGGAATACAAGACAACCCATTTCCTCAGAACATCCACGGAAAATGGAAACAAAAGGAATTGTTGTGATTTGTGATTAGGGGAGGGTGGTACAAGTGTTTCGTAGAGTTCTTGCCATGAATTGTGCTAGTCCAATACCCATGTCATGCCCAATCGCCTCTAATCGTTCAATAGCCCACTCCCGTAAGGGGGAGCCAAGTGGGCTTGTGCTGGCCGCCACGTATAGCGGCCATATAATCGTAAACCCCCCAAGGCAGTGATCAACCAATGGGAACTCTGTTTCTTTATTGCCCACGAGTCTAAGCGCGAAAGGAACACTTTCTGCAATCTCGGTAGCTAACTGGGTTATAGTCCCTCTAGCATGAGCCTGTTGCGTTTGGTCACTTAGCTCTGCGGCGTTGAGAATCAATTGGTTAACTCGGATCCGAACACTCCGGTAAAAGTTCCAGATATTGCATGCCCATAAATCAGGGTATATATGATATACTTCGGTATAATAGCATTTCATATGGGATGGACTCCGGTCGCGCACGGGAGGTCTTCGGACGGACTGGTAAGTCCACCGTGGTGGAAGGCTGTGTCTCCACTGCCGAAGATCTCTGTCGATGGTTGCTGCCGAGGCTATTAAATCAGGTGCTAATTTCATTCTTGCCTGGGATAGTAGTCGGCCAACATGGGCGACCAGATCAACCAGCTCGTCGGCCTTCGCGTCCGCTGTCGATCTCTCTGCCATAGCCTGGAGGGACCAGTGCACGATCGATGACGGAACGGAGAGACGCCAGTGCAAGCAACTAGCTATCTAATCATGGTATGATGTCAGTTATGAGAGAGACCTGGAAGGCAGTTTATATAAGTGCTTACAATCTGGACCCGTAGGTGCGTGAACATTCTCATGCCGACGATCCATTTGATCTGCTCAGCCCCTCGCATTTCTATGAGTGCTGTGGCACCGCGAATATGCTGTGCCCATGACTGTAATGAGGTTGAGGCGTTGCAAGCCAAAATCTACCAGAATCAATATCTTTATCGGAACCAAAGGCAGCTCAACCTACCTCAAACATGCCAAGAAGCATCGTCGCTGCCAGTGTACCGTCGCTCTTCCGCTGACCTTCGTCTTTCAAAGCGATGTTGATTAGATGCAATGCTTGTGTATATTCCTCGGTCGCTTTGGTCATCAAGTAAGGGGCCTTCTTGATGTTAGACAGCCCTGCTAGGCCTACGGCAACTAGACTCTGCATGACCAATGGGCTGGTTGCTGCCAGCACTTCCATCTGGGAGGAACTCAGATGAATGGGGATATTGTGTCCATCGTCAAGAACGTAATAGCGGAAGAAAAATCCAACTGACTCGTCGGAGATGGATGATGGAAGGGACACAGGGAGGGATCGCAGAGATTGAGCAACAATGGCAGCTTGGAAGGCTCGGCGACTCTGTGGTGTTATTTCCTTTGCCACACTGACCTGTCGTTGAGAGCTAGATTTTGTAGATTGCATCAGGGATCTAATATTTTCATTCTCACTACGATAATGGAGTTGTTGCGGATCGCGGTAGCCTGGACAAGAGAAGAATGCTCGCGCGCATTGTGAGCATGTCGGTTCTGCTCGATCACACTGTCGGCCCATGCTTAGCAAGGACTTCAACATAAAGGGAAACGGTAAAAGTGTACTTTGATTCTGCGGGTGCGACAATTGCCACACCCTTTGCTTATCCGAGGTCGATAGACCATTGCACACTGTCCAGAGTGCTAAGCTGCGGGGGCAAATTGCGGTGCGGCGGATCCTCGTCCTAATACATATATACCGCGGCGCACCTGAGTTTGAATCGCTAGTGGTAATTTACACGCAAGCGAGCCGGTTCCCATATCGTATTTATGTATTATGAGGACGGTTGATTGGGTTTGGCACCATGTTTTAAGGTGTTGGAGGAAGTCCAAACTTGTGTCCTCAGGCTTCCGTCGCCTGCCGCAGCCTAAGCATTGAGGAGTCCGCCCGAAGGCTGTGTGCGGGGCCATGGACCGGCGGAGCCCCACTCGGCGATGTTCAGCCAACCATCAATGATTTAGTGGACCGGTCCTACTAGTTGGAGTGGAATGGGTCTTATTTTCTCATATTAACATTAACGAGTATGGTATCGGTTATCGTGGATACAAGAAAGAAAATAGAAAAGAAGGAATGAAAGGAAGGAAGAACAGCACTTAGCCGCAGCACGGATGGAACAAATGGGCACTCATATCGCCGTCCCCGGGCAGCACAGCCTCGTCTTGCCTAGCCGTCGTTTACACTACCCGTAGCATAGAATACCCGATCAATAACAGAAAGTCCCACCATGCCTGCATCGCAAGAAACATGATAATCCAGCTGGGTTGTTTCGTTCCGGGGAAGAATTGTTTGTATTCCAACCAGATGACCGCGTGTGCGATCCCTAACACCAGCTTTCCGGCAACTGAGACCCATATGACGAGCTTCCGCTGGAATAGAGAAATGTCATCCTGATCATAGAGGATGGAGACTAGGTAGCCGATCCACGAACAGAAAGCGAGAACGAGGGATAACGAGGCAAAGTATGGTAGCAACGGGGCTGGCTCCAGCGGAGTCTATGAATTCAGTTAGAGTGTTCAGGGCCATCAGATGTAGATGGAAAATACACGATCTGGGGCTGTATAGCTCTTGTAGGCCCAGTATGTAGAGGCGATCACCGCACCACCAAAGGATAGCGCGCTTAGGAATTGAACCGGAGGATATGGTCGGGTTGGATGAACCCCTCCACCGTGGCTGGATCGGTAGGGACGCCGGTGGCGTTCATTCTGCGTAATGGAGGCGTAGGAGGGTAAAAGTGGTTCGGTTGACATGGCTGGCGGACTGACTGTCAACTGTCAACCCGGTGGAACATCCATGATCCAGGACTGATGGACAAGATTCCGTGCTCACGGTCGGGCTGTAAGGTGATATATCACGTGATGGGGACATGTACTTAACGCCATTGACATCATTGGCTCATCCGATAGTCGTTGGAACAGAACCTGGAAAAGAGGAAAGAACATCCATACTAGTACTACCTATGGCAGTCCCTTCGACGATAGTTCCCAACATACACTGTTACCCCCATAGGAGGCAGCCTTGTTAGGGATCGAATCCTAGTTTGTATTGATTAGCACATTCGTATTCTGTACCAGAATACGAAGTAGATGGCCTGCACTGCATCTTTTTTCCAATATTTCAATACTCTGTCTGGTACGAAACTGCTTCCCAAATTGCGGGGAGAAATCGGGCCGTGTGCTTTTATACCCTCGGCAGGATTACCTAGTGGGACGAAAGCTGAAATGGTGCCGATCAACCCCGTCGGAAGTGGGTCTCTCAACGTGTTGTTCCCATATGTGTCCTTTGATTCCGACTTGCAACTGTGTCTCATTATGCCGGTTGATGCTGGGTTTGCAAATGGTATGAACACACGCCGCTCCATTCACACTCACTAGCGCGGCATGCAGGTGGCTGGTGCAGGATAGATTGCTCGCAAGGGTAATGGAGAGGGTGATCCGTTTTAAAATTCCCTCGGCGTGGTCACATCTCCTGGGATATTAAATGGGAGTTTTCGCAGTCTGAGTAAATGGCAAGCAGAGAGCACCTCAACCGGCTCATAGAACTGTATCTATAGTTTTCTCTTCGTCAGCAATATAATTGATCTTGATCTTGAATGACTAAAATGAGACTTTCCACTGGTTTTCTTGCCACTCTGGCCACGGTTCAAGGTGCATATGGAGCAGATAGAGGGTCATCACCATGTGTAAGTACATCATTACGACGGTCGGTTCTTAGCCAACGCGACTTGTGTAGTGATAAATTCAAGATGGAGGACGCCACGTTAATGAAGACACAGTGTGAGGCGCTAAGATTGACATCCTTACGGGACCAGGTCTTTTACCAGAATAGTGCTAGATACCAGCAGTCTATACAGTCATATTGGTCTCTAGATGTACGTCTCTACCCGACTTGCATCGTTCAACTATACTCCGCCCAAGATGTGTCGCTGGCCGTGTCAACCCTTGTCGAAGCCAACGACCAGTCGCCGCGCTGTCAGTTTGCTATTCGATCGGGAGGACATACTACCGTCCCAGGTGCAAATAGCGTCCAACACGGGGTAACTATCGATCTTTCCGGCCTCAATTCCACAACCTATGATCCCAAGACATCGGTTGCATCTATCCACCCAGGGGCGAGATGGCGATCGGTATATTCAACTTTGGGTGATCACAGCGTTGCGGTGTCAGGTGGGCGAGCCGGAACCGTGGGCGTTGGCGGTCTGGTCACCGGTGGTAAGCTAGGGAGGCTTTTTAAGAATACCTCCCAGTGCTGACTATGGGTCAGGTGGAAATTCATTCTTTGCAGCTCAGTACGGCTTGGCGTGCGACAGCGTCGTCAACTTTGAGGTTCATGCCTTCCTAGCATCACTCTTTCATAAATTCTATTCTGACTACCTGCGCTTTAGGTCGTCCTGGCTGACGGTCGCATTGTGAATGCAAATAAAACATCAAATGCTGACCTGTGGAAAGCTCTTAAGGGCGGTTCGAGCAATTTCGGCGTGGTTACCCGGATTGACCTTGAAGCCTTCAAACAGGGTAAACTTTGGGGAGGGGTGGTCTCGTACGATAACAGGACCACGCCTGAGCAGATCTCAGCTCTGGTCAACTTCACCAACCATATCGCCGATGACCCGCATGCATCTTTGATCCCGATGTATCGGTATACAGCAAACGTTGATTCGAACCTCGTATCCAATGCGCTGCATTACAGTAAACCGACTGCATACCCGGCTGCCTTCGACGCGTTCTATCGCCTTCCCAATGTTTCAACCTCCACCCGGTTTGATACCCTCTACGGGTTTACGAACGAACTGGGCCAGGAAGCTGGGCTGCAGTAAGCTCTCCACTTTCAGTCTTGCATCCTAATCCATCTTGAGCACTGGTATTAACGTTATGGAAGCAATGTTTTCCTTACCCTCACGTTCAAAAATGACCCCCGCGTAATCCAACATGCTGTTTCTATTCAAAATGGCTTCATCAACGAGGCAAAAGCTTCAGCAAAAAGCAAGAACTACACTCTTTGCAGCCTCTTCCAGCCCTTTCCATCACTATTCGGCAAGATTGGTAACCAAAAAGGCGGTAATGTTCTTGGTCTGGACGAGTCTGATGACGACCATATATGTATGTTGTATCTCTTCCCATTCAAAGACAACTGAGCGTTGGTTAATGTATTGGCGCCGGAACAGTATATTTGATTGATTTCTCCTGGGAAAACAGCGCAGATAACGACTTTTTTAACGCGCTTGGACACCAATTGCTCCATGATGTCGAGTCATACGCGGAGAGGATCCATGCTGACTACCGATACATCTATCTGAATTACGCTGGGCCAGGACAAAACCCGCTTCGCAGCTATGGAGAACACAACCTTATGGAGCTTGCTACGGTGGCAGAGAAATATGACCCGTCTGGTGTTTTCCAAACACAGGTTCCGGGTGGCTTTAAAACTAGCCAATCTTCGAAATTTTTGTGGGGAGCCTGGAACTTGGTTTACCCAGGTATCTAGAGTGACTGTTCAGACATCATATCTAGCATATATATATATACAGGCACTAAACGGATAAAAGTGCAAAACGTTCGGTTTCACGGCACCGGGATGTATAAGATGTAGGAAGCAATTTAGCTCACAGCAGTCCTGTTGAAGAGATATGCATGGAAAAGCTACATCTGTATGTACCTCTTCCAACAGATACAGGGGAGCAGGGATGGTTGAATAAATACAACAATTATATCATTAGATATCATTACACGGGGTGACTCGTATATTGCAAGTCTTCAGCCAGATGGGTAAGGTTGGAGATGCTTCTCAACCCAGGGTAGAGCTCCTAAGGCCGGCTTTGGGTTGAGGATACCCACATGTGAACACTAGATAATATTTCATTTACCTTTAGCTGTAGTTTGCTCAGCCTGATGGGCCACCTCTCTAACGGCCAGCCCTTCCCCATACACAGTTTAATATACCTCTAGTCATTCTGTAGGCAACGGTCCGTGGCAGTTAAGCTTCCAATCACTCGAGCCCATTTGAGGGATGATAATCTATTGATGGGATAATTGTAGCGTAGAGGAGAAAGCCGGATAGTTACTGCTGAAAGTCCACTAAAACAATACATCATGTGCCAGGATTGCTTCTTTGGATATTTCAAATGCCGTACATGTCGCAAACCAAATAGCTAAGCCGACAAAGAGTCCCATGATCATTGACAAGCTCCGTGGCTTACGGGTTTCATCCTTATTGGAGTACGGTCACAGTCATGGCTACGCTCCTATAGAGAGTAAACAAATTCAAATGCCTAGGTACCAAATCCTTGGAGCTTTCTAGCTACGGTAGATAGCTGGGTATATTCTTCGGATTGGAATTAAGACTCCACAGAAGAATCTTAGGATATAATTAATCCTATGCATATAGCGGACACTACTAAGTATGTTTCCAGATTCTAGAGTTATCACAGTCGCAGTATCATAGAAGGCATCCCGTTGAGAGACGGGCCCCATCACCGGCAGCTCCCCTGCCAGTCAGGGGCATTTTCCAACTGATGGCTGTGCAACAACCAAAGAAGAAGCAACATGAGTGATATTTGACATACCATTCTCAGAACTCCCACTGGTCTGGTTTGGGAATGCCATTCTTCTCTTCGGTAAGTATCCCTTGCAGGCTTGAGGCAGCCCTGCCCAATCAATGTCTTATCATTACGCCTAGGGCATGCACAATCGGTGCGTAAACGCCTGTGTCACAAAGAGCAACAGGCTCTAAGAGGATTGAAGGTTATGTAAACAAAAAAGATAAACAGAATAATTAACATCGGAGCTCCAGGCTGGGCTATTTTCGTCCGTCCCATACTCAAATACTCACGCAAGGGGCATTTTGGGCCTGTATTTTGATCAAGCTATTACAATATATTCCCAGTACTGGATATAGTTCCTCGACTTTTGCCACGGGTATCCGGCTTCTACCCTCCAATATGAGTGGCGTGTGAGCTTCGACAGTTAGGGGTGGGTTTGAAATTTTGAACCCGAACCCCAACTTCTAAGCCAGTCCAAAGTGCACGAGACCACAGTGGTGTCCTGAAAGTCTTGTGATATCTGTATGAATGATTCATCAAAAGAAAGTGCATGACAAGACTACACGATACAGATTATGGTAGTTCCTTGGTCAATGTGAGGGTAAATTAACCAACCTCGATTACATGGTGGAAGGCAGCCAAAAGCCGTTGCTGAAGCTTTAATGCAACGCCAAATAACATTGGACGCTAGTGCCCCATCATAGTAAGAACCTTTCCAGGTCAATTAATCGATGTCAATGATAACGGAAACCCTGTTGCTCTGCGGACTAGTTTGGTTTGAAGGGATATTGCTATGAGCTGAGTCTTCGTCATCTCGTTTTAGCTGAGCGGTATACTAAGCAAGTCCTCAGGAATAGTGTTAGGTAGTATTATTAATGTAACTATTACTTATTTTCCCGTTGTTAAGGGCATAATAGTCTAGGGTTGGTCATGTATAGGAATCTTCGTTTCCTGGTATACTACAACTCGGAAAGTCTGCCTCGTGTCAGATCCGATCCGAGTGAGGAGTTCGCCATAATGCCCCCCGTTTCGCCCGACAGCTGCACATCACTGGCTATGACACTGCAATGGCTAGTGCGATTTCACGTTTAACTACCGGCTCTCATACGATACGTATTATCATCAGGTAGTATACAAAGCCCTATCTCTGTCACACGTCGCCTGTCGCTGCCGCATGCATGATATCATACAGCTCCTTGGGCGTGCTAATGCTGGCCAATGGGAACTCATCTTTCCTCCTCCAGTATATGACGCACCCCAGAGACTCGCGATGGAAACAAATGTCATTGTCCGAGCGCAAACGAATCACAATAAGCTTTGGGCGATGATACGAAGCCAGTGAGATTTGTACAACATGAAGCAAGCAATCAAGTGATTGATAGCCACGCCCAGCCTTAGATTAACTCTTGTGTACAACTTTAACATCAAATGGCAGCAATGAGGGCTCCCAAACCTCCTGCGCTTTGGCTCTTTAGAAGAGAAAGAAATCTACAAAACGGACAACATTTCGCTGATAACCTTCGGGATGTGTAACATGGGACGCCTTACTACTGTTAACGGTCACTGAAGTGTCAGGTGGTGTATGGAGGTTGAGGGTATCAAGTTCATGCTACTCGGATAGGCACCACAGGCTCATGACCACCATGCGAAGATAAATAATATGGCTGTTATACCCATACTCCACGAGACAAGCAACATCGACCCGGGATTTTTATTCTTGTATTAGTATTTTTTTTTTTCTTTTAGCAGTCTATTGCGCACTTCTTTGGCCTTGTTAGGCTATAGCTTATTATCGGTATCCCCGTCAATATTCGACCATCCTGCAATTAACGTCGTCGACATGATCATCACCTGTCCCAAGGAAGGCGATGTTGTAGATGTCACGAAGGACTGGACAGTGTGCTGGGAGGATCTTATCGAGTAAGCTCAATAGCTCGATATTTTGCTACACGTAAACCCTTGAGTAGTATTGATACAGCAGCTAATGGCGCACCAGGGCAACGTCCTTTGATATTAGACTCACCCACTTGACATCACCACCACCCGAGAATGTCTTCATCAAGACTGTTACTGGTGCGCCTAAAGAAGGAAGCACAACCATTCCCGGGGGCCACATTGGTGATATCGAAGGCGGGTAAGTTCGTTCATTCTCTTCTCCGATACCTTCCTTCTATCGAGGAACTAAGTCAACGTGATAATATAGCCCTGGATACCGAGTCTGGGCCACCCATGTTGGGACCAACGAGGCACCTCTCGCGGAGTCTGGAACCTTCACTGTTGAGAACTGATTTATCACAACGGAGACATGGTGTGGAACAATAGTGGAGACTCTTTTTCGTTTCTTTTTTTACTTTTTTGTCAAGCTTTGCTATTTAACTACGATACCTGGCCAGTCTTTCAACAAGGTGGTGCAGGCCCAGGAACTGTGAGATGGGATGGATTGCGGCAGGATCCTTGTTTCGTTGACCTTTATGCCTCTTTCCATGCAAAACTGCTGGCTTCTATCTTTATCCTCTCATCACAAGTTATAACCATACGTGGCAAGTAGATAGGCATGCGACTGTAATTAAAAAATGACTTAAATGATGTCATTATTGGAGTCGTTGCAAATACCAACCAAAAAATGGTACAATTGTTCAACTCCACCCATCGACAAAAACCGCTGGATGCATGCCAAAGGATAATACGAGAAGGTACAGCGAGTGGGAGACGGCCGAATTGTCCGCCACGGGGATGCGTTAAAAAATGGAATACAATGGAAGCATTGGAAGGGCTTTGATCCTTGTGGTGTCCATGGACTTATTGGAACACCTTCGGAGCAGGATGCTTGAAAATAACGATCAGTTGTGAAATGGTTGTGACAAATCAGAAACACGCGGGAAGCGCGTGTTTGCTGTGCTCCCGTCGCGACAATGACTGGCATTTCTCACTTACATACCAAACTCTCCACTTGCAAGAGGCGCCAATGAGCCGGTTCTATCCAGCAAGGGGCGTCGCATGCATGAACACAGGGTCTGGTCATGGCATCTCATCATGTTACTCCATTAACCGGGATACCCTGGGTATCTGGCTTGGGCAATGATCAGCTGAAAGCATGGCCCTTGCTGGTGCAGGGATAAGCACGCATCCACTCAAGGTCCATGCCAGTGGGAAATCCAATGCAATGTTGTATAGACCCTGCAACCGGTTGCTGATTTGTATTGAATTGAATGCGCCCCACGGAAACTTGCCTTGCATATTACCAGATCTCCCACACATGCGAGGTAGAGCAGCAAGGGTCTGACGAACAGGCGTTCGGCTCCATATAGAATAATGGAATACGCCCTGCACCGAGATCGTGTAACCATCCTGGCCACTGCCTCCACATGATCCGTACATGTTTACCAAGTAGTATTCAGATCATGGAAAAAGAAAGACTTTGTGGGAGTCGTCGGCGGAGCGTATCTCGACCAAACCCCGAGCCTGCGACGGTTCTGACCCGATGGTCAGTAGTAGCTGCGCCACCAATGTCTTCCATAACCACTGGGTATGCTGTGAAATCTCCGCGGCCTTTTTGGGACCTCCTTCCTGATGGATAATACTAAGAGTATCCTGGCATCTTATGTCAACCGCTAGAGATATGGCTTGCTTCTTATGCTCAATCTATGCTGTCCAAGACATAGAACTAGACGAACAAATTCGCCTCCTGACCATGTAGAGCAATGCTCAGCCCCAAGCTAAGGCATTACCGCATGAATCTCAAGTCAATATGTCTGAGCATTGGTCGGACTGCCCTTAACCTCGGTCTCTATAGCCAAGGACCAAGGCACGTCCCGCCCGTCAGCGGAATGAAGATCGATGCGAGGTTGCGCCTCAGAGCCGGAGGTTTCATCCGCACGCACCTCCCATGACCGCAGGGGTGGACTGAAATACCTGTCATGATTCAGAGGTGGGTTCCAGTCTCCTCAAGCCTATATATATGTAGATATATCTATGAATGCTGGCCCAGACGTCCGGGCTCACATTCTTAGCATTCCTCACCTTTGCACAATATCTGCACAATACCCGCCCGCACCACACCGAACAGGGAACATTACGGACTATTAGCTCTGTCCTCGGGCTGTGTCTGGCAAGATGAGAGGGCTTATACCCATCATCTCCGCGATCTCTGGTGTTGCCCTCGCTACATCGGAAGCGTGCGATCCAGAGAAAGCCATAGTCAGGAAAGAATGGTATGTCCTCTTCCCCCGGTCTTAACCCCATGTTTCGGTGTTGACATATATCAGGCGGGAGCTGGAAGATACTGAAAAAACAGATTATATCGATGCGCTCTGGTGCCTGCGCGGTCGCCCTTCCACCCTACCCAATGAGGACTTCCCCGGGGTCCTGGACAGGTGGGACGACTTTGTTGCGTGAGTGGATATCCCTTCATTGAATTATTTCGTTGCTCCAGCTCATGTATCAAGAACCCATATAAACTACACCAACAATATTCATTACGACGGTTTCCTCCTCCCGTGGCATCGCCATTTCGTCTTTCTCTGGGAAACGGCACTGCGCGAGGAATGTGGATACAACGGCAGCGTACCGTGAGTGGAAATCGCCACAAGAGAAATACTAGCTTCGCTGAACACATGGCACAGGTATTGGAACTGGGCCCTCGACGTAGACAATTTTCTCGAGAGCCCTGTCTTCGACGGCAGCAACTCGTCCCTCTCCGGCAACGGCGCGTACGATCCAGACCAATCGATTTCCTGTACTCCCGGGGGTGTATGCTTCCCCAAAGGGACTGGCGGCGGCTGTGTTGAGTCCGGGCCATTCAAAGACTTCCAAGTCCATCTGGGTCCTTTCAACGTTTCACTCGTTAAGTCCTACGGGCCGATTCCTGACAACGCGTTCGACTATAACCCGCGGTGCTTTACACGCAACTTGAACCCTTCGGTTCTCCAGCTGCTGAACAACCAGTCCCGAGTCGATCAAATGCAGGCCGCCAGCACCCTTGTAGACTGGCTCCTAGTCCTGTCCCCAAGTACACCTGATGACATCGGTGCACATGGTGGTGGACACCGCGCCGTAGGTGGCGCGATGGGCGATTTCTTCTCTTCGCCCCAGGACCCTGTGTTCATGCTGCACCATGCCATGATCGACCGGCTGTGGGCTCAATGGCAGGATCAGGATCCCGAGACGCGACGATATGCAGTCAACGGCACCAACGTGATCTTCGATCCCCCGGATGCTCCGTTGGTGACCCTCGACACTCTTGTGGAGTTTGGCAGCCTCAGCCCTCCACGCAAGGTTAAGAAAGCCATGCATCCAATGAAGAATGGGTATTGTTATACCTACACCTGACGGAACCTCTGGGTCTGAGAGTTTGGGAAACCGTTCAAGGCGTGAATTCATACAATAACTTGCGTTTCTTTCATGTACATCCTCACAATATCCCACTATTGCAAGTAGTAGAAGGAATGTAGTACTCATCTAACATCACTGTGTTGATTCTATTATTAAAAACCCACAGTAGTTATTCCTGACAAAAACCGTTCATACAAGAAACCAAAGTGTGTCCGGAAACCCCCACCGTACTGTGTATTATTATTTTTTTTTTCTTTTTTTGGCTCCATCCTAACCATCCCATACCCTAGAAAAGCACTCTCCCCTTATCATCGCGCCCCTTCACCCGAATATCCTTGATGCCCATAACCCACACGATCGTCAAAGCCATGAAGGAGATGCCAGCGATGAGCATATTCCGCTGACTAACGGCATAAGCACGCTCGATAGCGATACGAGTTGGCGACCCGACCTCATAGCTGAGCTGCACGTACAACGAGTCATTAATCTCCTTCCACTGCGACTTGGTCGCTTCGGGCAAGAACTCCCTCAGCTTCTGGGGCAGGGTGTTGGTCCAAATAGCGCCGGAGATACTGTTCCCGATGGCGCCGCCGATACTACCCACCCAGCCGAGGAGCGCCAGCATCGACGCGTAGTCGTTGTGCTCTGAGGCGGTGGTGACGGCCGTCTGCTCGAGCGCGATGATAGTGCCCGTACCTAGCCCGATGAGTACCTCGCACAGACAGATGTACCCGATGCTGTGGCCTGGGGTCCGGAAATAGATCATCAGCCCGATCGCCAGCAGGTACACGGGGATTGCGCAGAGAAGTAGCCACTTGAAGCGCCCGGTCCAGCGCACCAGAAATCCCACGCCCACTAGCCACAGCGGCGAGATCAGGTTCGAGATCGCCACCACGTATCCGGCCTGGGTGAGCGATATGTGGTACACTACCTGCAGGAAGGATGTGAAGTAGCTGCCCCAGCAGCTGGCGGATACGACGTAGGTGAGGTTCAGTAGGCAGGTGAAGGTCACGGTGCGTGACACAAGGAGTTTGTATGGCACCAAGGGTTTCTCTGCGTAGAAGCGCTCGTATGCGGCGAAGACGATGATCGTGACTCCGCCGATCACAATCATGCAGATGATATGGGTGGAACTCCATTTCTGGGGCTGCGACCCGGCCAGCGCGAAGGCCAGTAGGAAGAGGGAGAAGCCGGCGACGAGGAGGAAGATCCCAAAGATATCAAATTCAATCAGATAGTAACGGACGGTCTGCGCCAAGGTGCGCTCTACATGGACGGGCGCTAGTGTTTCCGTGAGTTGGGCTTTTCGTTTGGCACGCTCCCAGATGATGATCAGCGGGACGGTGACCACCGGTAGGAGAATCGAAATTGTGCCGTAGGCCCAGCGCCAGTTGACCTCGTTGAAGGAGGCAGAAAGAGGCGCTCCAGCGAACGCCATGATAATGTATGGTGACGAGGTGAAGGCGAAGGCAAGGGCTCGGTCCTGAGCCGTGGAGGTATCCGCAGTCAACACATCTAACGAGAAGATAAGCCCAGTAAGGCCCACCGTAATGAATGACTATAGCCGCAATCAGTATCATAGAGTCAAGCGGCATCCGGGGTGGGTACCTGTGCAACGCAGTAGATGGTAATATTGTGGCAACATGCCATGACGATAAGCCCGATGATGGACAAGACGAGCATGAGACTCAAGGCCATAGTACGGTCCCAGAGGTTCAGCAGCTTGGCAATCGGCATCGTGCATGCCGCGCTCATAATGCTCACGATGATCTGTATCACAGGAAGTAGTGAATGGTTACTAAAATCACTGGTGATATACGGCGCCAGATTGCTCGTCAGACTTCCATTTAGCGCTCGTACAAAGTACATGAGCCACATGCTAACAACAGGAGATCAGTTCGCTTGTCACAATAGTCTATACCCACCGTGTATACTGACCAGATATACACCTGAATCAGCGTGCTTTTGGACCATGACTTGGTCACCGCTTCTGCGATACGCACACCATCTTGCTGTTCCGACTCGGGGTCCCGAGGCCCTGTTGCAGGAGGGACCTCCGCAGTTGACGGCTCGACTTTTTCAAGCATGCTCGTGGGATGAGTCAGTTTTGAGGGCTGAAATGAGACTCCCAGGTAAAAATACAAACGGGCCACAAAGGGAGTTTAATACTACTCGTAGGCGGGCTATCCTGGAATACGAAAATCCTGCCGAACCCCATTGAACCCTGGACCCTGGGTGTAGTCTGCCTATCCTTTACGTAAATGTTATGGGACATCAAGGCAATATCCTAGCAGGGATGCTCTGTATGGGTCTCATAGGCTACTTGACCCATATTCTCAGTGATACGATCAAGCATCTTATCTTGACTGGTGCAAATGTAACTCAAAATGATTTTGGGTTACATCGGGCCTCCAATAGGGCCAATTAATTAAGTAATGGGTGTGCGCTAGTGCAGAAAGATTAGATTGATAATCTTATCTCGTTCGCCCTTTTTGCCCTTGTTTTTTTTTTTTTTCTTTTCTTTTTTTCCTCTTTCTAGTCAAGTACAAACCACAAAACATCAGCCCATCAGTCCGTAAACCCAGTCCAGCCGTTCATCGCCCGACGAGAATATCTCTAGCCCTGGGGAATTAAATAGTACGGCAACAGCGGCATCATACAGATCAACACGAATGGCTTCCTATCCCTGTAGATTAACAAATCTCCACACCGCTAAGATCCTCCACCTCGTAAGTTGCTCGAGGCAGATGGTCTGCTGTTCGGGTTGTGGGTTCATATTATGTCGCAATCATATTACGTACAGCGACCTATATGCTATTACTCAATTCTTCCCTGTGGTTACCAGCATCAAAGTGCTCTAGTTCCTGTGCCTATCCCAATTTTTGCCCCCGATGTCTCTGAACCCTTGCCTAACCTCGAGGCTAAATCCACACAGTCTCGATTAGCAGCCCACATTGGGCAATATTACGATACCAGTAAAGTAAGGCCGCATCGTTAGTTACCTATGTTCCATCTGATGGTAGAATCCTACGTCCACAGGTCAGATGCCACCGTCACAAGTAATTCATATCGAGTCATGTAGGTGGGGTTAAAAAAAAAACAAAAAAAAACAAAAAGGCTTCAAACATGAGAGCAGGCGTAGCTCTTGCAAATCGATGGCAAGAACAACACAATGGGCGAGACCCTTGACTCAATCAGGCATGGGCGAAGACATTAGGTAGCATCGTCTAGTCTGTGAACTGGCGCATCCATAGTGAGTTTTTGTTTAAGACGCCGATGCAGCTCGTGGGCCGGAAAATATCTCTCCTATGAGCGCTAGAGGCCAGGCTTTTCTGTTCCGATGTTCATTCCGCTGGTTGGGGTTCAGGGTCTTCATGCAGATCTGCGTCGCAAAAGAATGTATCCATTCCCTCAGCTCCTTCGCGAAAGTGGTTTTCCCACGTGTGCATGAGGTTATGCCCACTATTTTGACGGCAAAAAGTAGGCTAGGATGAATGGGATACCATAAATAGATCGGAATAAATGCTAATCAGTATAGATTGCTATTCTTTTGATCCTATGAACAAGGGGTAGATCCGACATTTACCCTGTAAAGTTTTGTCTCCCCCGCAAGACTTGCCTATCTTCTTTTCTTTTTCGGCCGGAAGGCAAAGGGTACACTGATAGTAATGCAAAGTAGGGTCTAAGCGCGACATCGACTGATTACTGATCATGTCTCGTTGTGTAGAACCACACGTGCCTTATTCTAGTCCTCAACTCATTAGGTATGGATGGTATGCTCGCCATATCTCTCGTACTCCGTCCTAGTATGCCCTAGGCTTTTTACTTTTTTTATTTTCCTATTTTCTTATTTTTATTCACCTGTTTGTTTGTTTGCCTATTATATGGCTATTGGTTGCGAAGATATGACCCGAGGATCGGATGCCGGAAGGATTGTCAATGCCAGTTTTAAGACCAACCACCTGGTTTAGCATGATTTCTCCTGATCGACGACTTGCTGCCTCGGTTCGGTGCCTGGGGGAGCAACACATTATTAGTACCCCGCATTTATCTCGGTCCGGCCCTTTGTTTATTAATTACAACACAAGGCCCCGAAAAGAAGATCAGTGGAGTTCTGTCTGACAGAAACAACCACCACAAATATGCCCTTCTCATCATCGGCCGACTTCGACGACGTAGGTGTACCTGTATCCCCTGCATTCCTCCGATTCAGTCCTCACTGACCGGTCAAGGCACTGGCAAGCGTCCGAAAATCATTTGCGCTCGGGAAAACAAAGGTTATAAAGTGGCGCAAGCGGCAGTTGCAGCAAGCATGGTGGATGGTCGAGGACAACAAGGAGCGCATTCATGAGGCACTACACAAAGATCTAAACAAGCATCGCCAAGAAACCCTGCCTTTCGAAGTAGCGGGCTGCCAAGAAGGTCTCCTGAACACCCTGAAGCATCTCGACGAGTGGACGCGAGATGAGAAACCCGCAAGATCCCATCCGCTCAACTTCCTGGGCGGCGCAACGGTGCGCAAGGAGCCCAAAGGTGTCGCTCTGATCATTGGAGCATGGAATTTTCCCTTCACTCTCCTCTTGAATCCCATGTTTGATGCGATCGCGGCGGGCTGTGCCGTCATCCTGAAGCCGTCGGATGTTGCCACGGCGTCCCAGGACTTGCTGATGGAGATAATCCCGAAATATATGGACCCCGATGCCATCCGATGCATCTCCGCCGGAGCCAAGGAGATGGGCTACATTCTGGAGCACCGGTTCGACCATATCTTCTACACCGGTTCTGCAACAGTTGCCAAATTTATTACTGCTGCGGCAGCCAAGCATTTGACCCCTGTCACGTTAGAACTGGGAGGACAAGGCCCGGCCATCGTTTGTCCTTCAGCTAATATTGACCTCGCCGCGAAGCGAATTGCTGCAACCAAATTTATGAACGCTGGTCAGGTAAGGTTGCCAATGTCTTAATTTTCTTCTGTTCTTTTCACTATTCGTCTCCCTGAGCTCGTTGCAGAAATGCAAGCTGAGTGCATCCGCTTCAACTAGATCTGCCTGAACGTAAACCATGTTTTTGTCCACCCATCCGTGCGTCGCGAATTTGTCGATCGTCTCATCCATTACTTCGACTTGTTCCTCGGCGGGGATCGAGAACAGCTCCCGGAATACTACTCCCATATCATTAACGAACGCAATTTCGATCGTCTCGAGCGGCTGTTACAGGGCACCTCCGGCAAAGTCGTCTACAGCGGACAGCGGAACAGAGAAGACCTCTCCTTCGGCCCCACGATCGTGGCCGACGTTGCGCTCGGAGATAGTCTCCTCTCAGAGGAGCTCTTCGGCCCCATATTGCCCATCATCGAGGCGGACCTGGACACCGCGATATCCGTGATCAACAGCATGGAGCATCCGCTGGCTATCTACGGTTTCAGCCAGGTGCAAAAGGACAAAGATCAAATTCTGACCAAGACGTTATCCGGCGGTGTGACATTTAACGACTGTATGCTGCATGTAGCGGCAAAGGGTGCCCCATTCGGCGGCGTGGGCCAGTCGGGCATGGGCAAGTACCATGGTCAATATGGGTTCCTCGAATTCACGCACCTACGGACGCACATTGATCCTCCCTCATGGTTGGAAAAGGTTATGGCCGCACGCTATCCGCCATACTCGTCCGACAAGGTCCGCAAGCTCCACCGGCCCTCCAAGGCGCCCTTCGACCGGCAGGGCAATACGGTGCGCCGGGCAAGGGGCTGGTTGTATGCGCTTGCCTTTGTCATTGCCGGTTCAGTGGCCGCACGCACCGGATTCTTCAATGCATTGATGAACTCTGCCCTGTTCGCGCGCTAGGCATCTAGATGGAGCCTAATCTGTATGGAACTAGTTGTTTGATATAGTTGTAGTGCTTAACGATTATGGCAGATTGTTTGTAGGACACATGGGATAGGCTCCTTTGGCCATTTCATATCTATAATAACTATTTAATTATGCAAATAAATACCCTGAATTCATTAACCAAGTCTGTAATTGTCTCTAAGCCGTTTTCCCCATTTTATATTCGATGCAGAAGATCTATCATTGCTCTTCTAACCCCAAAATATAAGACCGAAATTATTGCTTATATTCCAATTCGAACGGTGACCGTCTCCGGTCTCAATTAATACCGTGACCAATAAATAGCCCGTACATGAAACGCGTCATTTCCAAGCTCTACGGAGCTTTGCTCCAGGACAGGAAACCTCAATAGTACGACCATATGTGAGCCAGCGGTCCGCGGTCCGTCGGGCCTCTGGATCACTTCGGAACCCCCGGGTTTCCTTGTCCGTATGTCTCTGTTGCATTATCTTCTTCGTTAGATTGGAATATCTCATGTAAAGGATACTATACGTTTTGCTAATTGCATCTATTACCGAGAGATTCATATCATCCGAACGGGAAGTAGCTGTGCAATTCCTTAGCAGAAGGTCCAGTAGTTCCGCTGCGCATTAGTGTATCATTCTTTTTCCTGTTGTCTATTGATGATACTGCTAAGAATTCTCTGAGAGTGTTTGCGGCGAGTAATGGAAATCTTATCTAGAGCTATTCGACCTGCCTCTGGGTGAACTGGTATATTCTGAGTATACATACAAACTATCTTCAATCAGACACGCTCACCCGGCTCAGGGATACTTAAACTGGAGACATCCATTACTTGTTTCCGTTTCCTTCTCACAGCTGATAAAGGCAGAATCACTTAGGCTGAGTCCCATGATGATGGTGGCCCTCATCGAGATGACTAGAGTAAGAGTAATAATGGTGGTGGTGGTGGTGGTGTTACTGAGAGTCAGCCAGACACCTTACAACCTCGGTGACAGGAGTTGTTAAATATAAATACTTCTCATAAAAAGAGCCACTGGGCTCCTTATCTCACGTAATGTTAGACATCGTAGATAAACACGCCGAGACGAACTTCCCCCGATAATCGCCCTCCTCCAATCCACTCCGCATTCGGTCATTGATCACGATCACCGCAGGCAAAATATGACCGGCATATGCGATGTCCACAACCTATTGTCACGCTGTGGCAAAAGTAAACTGGTGGTGGATTATAATTCAGAGGAGTATTCGTCCCTCCACTTATCTCGTCGTGCTTTTCTCATTGGTCCAGCAATAATACAACTTTCTCCGGATCACAGTGTCAGAGCCATTCTCAGCCTAAGCTATGGGGATTCCCGTCATGAGCGAAGCGAGAACCTTTGGGTCCAAAACCTCTTCAACGTTGAACCAATACTTAAACTCCTCAGATTTATCCTCGTCGTAATCAATCTCGTCCTGGATTGCCTTCTTATTCTTGGAGAATGCCCTTAGCTCTTTGCATGCCACGTCGCCATTCCTTTGCAGATATTCTTTCATAATATCGCCACAACTCATGACTATTCGACTTGCAACCTGGGCGCCACTGTTCGCTGGGGGTGCGATTCCCAACGCATGAGAATTTTGCGCCGAGCCTCTAGCGACGTGATGAACTAGAATCACAATGTTTGAAATAAGGGATTCATCAGGTAGATACGATGCAGTAAAATATTGAACAAACTTATGGTGCTCTTTCGCTTTTATCAGCCTCAGCAGCTCTAGGGAGCGTTTATGCATGCCAAAGTAGTTGAACAGGATCAGAGGCTCCTCTTCGGCCAGCCGACTCTTCAAGAGGGTGAGAAGTTGCAGTGTACCGATGTTGCGAGAATGGTTCCACTTTCTTTGAAATATTGTTTGTGGATCGGATAGTCGGAGCTGCTTGCTGGTGGATTTGGGACCTGGCTCTTGCGAAAGCTTATCCAAGACCTTGTCGACGCTTCCGATACCATCAATGTCTTCAAATCCGGCAGCATACTGGGCTCGGAACATGTTTGAAATCGTAGTCGTTGGCGTGAGTACTCGGCTATTCTTTCCATCAGGGCGATGGATGGCCTGCCTGTTACGGGAATCGCGGGCAAATTTGGCAACCGAAGATATGCCTGTGGCTAGTTCAAGTCGATTTAAAGATTCGGTAGCATTTTTTGGTCGAGAACCAATGAATATATGAGATTCGCCGTGAATCTTGATGAAAGCCTCCATATCAGGCCAGCTCAAGTTCGTGTGCCTTTGAGTTTTCACAAGATTGTATAAAAATGCCAGCTGCTGAACATCGTACCACTGAGTGATGAGCTGTTGGCCAACAGACTGCATCCGAATATTCAGATGGAACATGATCAAGCCACAATGAATAGAATGTTGGGATAACAGTACATGTTTCTCGGACACACTATTTCCTGGAAATGAAAGACGCCTCAGCTCTGCAAAGGGATCTTTGATGATCCATGAATCCACAGCGAAGTGGATATCCTTGATCTCATCATCACCCTCCTTCGGCCAAAATTGGGGCTTCGGGTGAGTCTTGGAAATCTTCAAGTAGTCATCAATGGTTTTTTGAATACGCAGCCCAGACATCCGGAGGTCGTCAAATGCACTTAGAGCACTGTGGCGCATAACATGATGAACATCAAGAAGGGTTTGGGAGGCGAAGCAAAGCCATGTATCGAGCTGTTTGGTTTTGCAAAACTGAACCAGACCTTTTGTAATAGAATCCGAGGTCAGCATGCGAATACCAAATGTATCGATCATGCAAAATTCCGGTAATAGTTGGAGAAGAAGGATCTTGTCTTCATTGAACTTTTGTCCCAGGGACATCCCCTCTCTGTTTGCTTTAGGATCGTAAATACCGAAATAACCTTTCTTGAAGACCGGCAGATGATTAGCCTGCAAAACGTTTGCGAACGATTCCAGAATAACCCGCGTTGGTAAATAGCACCACTCGGCTACATCAGCCATGTGTTTGTTGTATGGCAGGCCGATTTCAACGGACGGAGTTGGAAGGATGCCACGGGTGATACAGGCAGCATTGAAAACCATACCCTGAAAGTTTCCATCGGGCAAAAGGGTGGAAGAAACCCAGTCTTCCTCCATCCCCTGCACCAGGTCTCGGGCTAGCTGCAATGCGCTATCAGTCACGAGGGCAGCGTTCATAAGATCGATCTTTTTATCTCGATATTCCGACCAAGTATGGGAGATGAATGCTCGCAAATTATGTAAATCCTGGAACAAGCAGAACGCCTTAAAGAACGTATGGCCGTAATACGAATCTGCGTCCTCATCCTCGTCATCCTCAACAAGCTCCACCTTTATGACCTTCTGCGATTCAGGGGGGGTTCCGTGTGCCTGTTGGGGTTCTTGTGGTTCCTCAACGGTAAGGACTGCGAATTTGTTCAAGGATATGTCATGGCCCACATCGCCATCGTCGGTTGAAGAGGTTCGAGGAGGCTGGCTAGCATCATGGTTGGAAGATTTGTCCGTTTTCCATTCCAGGGTCTCGCACACTCTCTCCAGCGCAGTGATAAAGTGGATGTGTCGCTCATTGGCTCCAGTATTGTCTCGGCCCAGAAACCAAGACGTGACGTGTTTTCTCAACTTGACGGCTCGTTTGGCAATGGCGAGCACAGACTCCGGCACGATGAGAGAAGATTTGGCAACGACTTCAGCGAGCACTTGGAGATCCTTGATGGTTGTGGTGTACTGGGCTGGATATGAGGCCGTGATTTTGCTCTTGGCGTTGGCATTTTTTGATGGAGGGGCGGCCGAGGTAAGGCCGTCGAGTTGGTAGCCACATCTGTTGGCTGCCCCGAGTAGCCAGGTTGCAAAACTGTTGGTATCATCCTTGTAGCGGGCGTAACTGCTTTGCAAGAATTTGGGCAACATGGTGTCGATTAGAGCCCATGCCAGTATTGTGCACGAGAGGCAGTTGTGCGGGAAGGAGAACAACCGGTGAGACTAATAAACCCTACTTAGAGTTATACTCTACTTCTGGCGTGTTGGCCTGGTTGTCGCATTCAGACGCCCCTGGCCCACTTTTTAATATTTAATTAACTAGGTTCACTATGCAATTTCAGTGCTAAAGCTTTACATTTAAATAATTAGTACGCGTTAGTTAGATATTCAACACATTAGTGTGTTGACACTGATATGTATATCTAAAAAAAAAAAACGCATACGATGTAAAACGCATACGATGTAAAACGCATACAAGTCCGTTTTCAAGGCAGGTATCAATCAAAAAAAAGTGGAAAAGTAGCTAGGTGATTGAAATCATGAACCTCCTGTATTTTGCTTTCGGTAATGGTTTTCATGTACTCTTACCCAAAACCCTTCTTAAATCCTCTGTTCCTGGATAGTCAAGAAAAAGCAGCAACGCGCTTTCATAGATCCAAGTTTTACAATTATGCGACCATTATACACTAAAAATATCGCTAATGATTGTAGCCAATCTGGAATATTACTTCAGAGCCAGTTAATGGTTTCTATTGAGGGGTGCTACAGAACATCGTTGAAATTATGTGCAATGCTGCATGAGACAAGAGTAGGGTATTGTAAATGATCAACATTTCGTTGGGGTTGTACAGGACAGTACGTTTCCCGATTAAGAACCTTTAGTTATGGTCCATAGGTCAAAGTCCTCGATTTGGTAGGCAACCGTTATTTCCAAGTTATTTGTTTGCCTTTTAGTCCATGATGTGATTTACGTCTGTTCTGAGGCCTCCAGTATTGAAGAAGGATGTGCATGTTGCAAGCAATGGAAATACCCTACCTCACGCAAGTACTGGTAAAGGCAGAAAAGACCATGCCCAATCGACACCTATAACTAAGATCATATGTTGTATCGATATACATATTATACAGCAAGAGATATCTACAATTACGGCTTGACCTCTCATCCAATGAGTCAACCCCGCCTTCCAAAGTCCAGCCACAACCCCGATGGAAAAAGAAAAGAATTTATCAAGCAAAGAGCCCAACAACTGAACTGATTACCAGAGATCCCACAATCCAAACCGATACCCGAGACACCTCCCTCCCCGAGACAGTCCCTGCCATGCTCTTCTCCGTGCTGGACCCTGTGGCCCCGCTCGCTGTTGCTGTCGCGGATCCCTTCCCCTTCCCTGTCGTCCCCGTTTCCTTCCCCGTCTCCTTTCCTGTCTCCTTTGCCGAAACAGAGGTTGCTGTAGCGGTAGCACTTGTATTTCCATGACACCACACATCGCCCCAGTCAACCTTGGCGTCGTAGAGGCAATCTGTGAGGTCCTGTACCGATTGCCCCATCGCGAGGCAGTATATGGCGCAGTCGTGGTCGTAGGCAGAGACGGGGGCCTTCTGGCAGCATTTTTCGAGGATATCAGAGTATTTGGAGTTGTTGGGGACTGCGCACGCGGCGTCTTGAACTGGGATCTCGTATTGGGCTGGGGTGTTGCAGGTTTGGGTGCTGGCTGCTGCCGTTGTGGTTTGGGACGACATTATGGATAGGATAGTAATGGTATTGATGGTAGATATAGTAAGGGTTTGAGTCTCCCGGGCAGGAGGGTGCCTGGGGAAGTACTAGGAATTATGACTCGATGAGTGTTTGTTATGGTTGTTGCTTGATGGTTTGGGGGATATTAAAGACGTTGGTATATAAGCTCGTAATTTCTCTACCACGGCAGAGTAAAGGGGGTATGGAGTGTTTTTATATAGGGATTAATGTTATTTAGCTTGACCATTAACTGATGGATTTCTTAGGGGTTCAAACCAGGTCCATCCATACATCGAGCCGGCTAAAAATAGTCGGCAGAGTCTCCGACGATGCAGTGCCATGTCCGCGGATCCCGATTGGAACTTTGCATTGCCCCTGGAATTTAAATCAATGACTTGTTTGTGAAATTGGTATGTTATATACTATATATAGCCTTGTTTGTTCGTAGCGTGTGGTCGTTCAATGTCGTTGGGTTGAGGCTACTTTCAATTGGAGCTCATCTGATGCCAAGACCTCTTGCCCTAAGAAAATCAGTCACTGTGGGATACTACGCATAACATGATAGAAAGTTACAAATGTTCGCCAAGAAACGTGCTTGAACTAATAATGTGTATATTTTTGAAAATCTATCAAAAGGCTCCGTATAACATGCAGGAAGACATAACAACGTAACTTGTCTATTCATTCAAACCCCATTTACTCCAACTCAATGGTTCCAGGGGGCTTGCTGGTGTAGTCATAGGCGACACGGCACACGCCGGACACCTCGTTGACAATGCGGGTCGACACACGGGTAAGGAACTCATGCTCGAATGGATAGGCAATAGCAGTCATGAAGTCGGTGGTCTCGACGGCACGGAGGAGAACAATGTTCTCATAAACACGCTTGTCACCCATGACACCGACGGCGCGGCTGGGGTCCAAGGCAGCGAAAGCCTGGCCGATCTTGTCGTACAGTCCGGCTTCCCGGATCATGCTGATGAAGATGTGGTCGGCCTTTCTGGCCATCTCGACACGCTCCGGGGTGATCTCTCCCAAGATACGGATGGCGATACCAGGTCCAGGGAAGGGGTGTCTCATGACCATCTCGTGGGCGATGCCAAGCTGTCTTCCGAGGTCGCGGACTTCGTCCTTGAAGAGCTCGCGGAGAGGCTCGATCAGCTTCAGACCCTGTCCCTCAGTCATGCGCTTGGGGAGACCGCCGACGTTGTGGTGGGTCTTGATGGTGGCACTGGGACCCTTGAAGGAGATACTTTCAATCACATCAGGGTAAAGGGTGCCCTGCAAGAAAAATCCGATCTTTCCAGCAGTCTCGGAGTGGGCAGCAGCGTCTTCGATTTTCTTGGCCTCCTCCTCAAAGACATCGATAAACTTATTACCAATGAACTTCCGCTTCTGTTCGGGGTCGCTGATTCCCTTCAGTCCCTCGAGGAAGACCTTAGAGGCATCAGACACGATCAGGTTGATACCGAGATGTTCAGCAAGGGTCTGCTTCACTTGCTCACACTCGTTCAGACGCATGAAGCCGGTATCGACGAGGACCGCATGGAAACGGTCACCGATGGCCTCCTTCATGAGCTTAGCAGCAACAGTGGAGTCGACACCACCGCTAACAGCGCCGAGAACCTGGCCCGTGGGGCCAACCAGCTTGCGGATTCTGGCGATCTCCTGGTCAACGAATCGGGCCATGGTCCAGTTCTGTTTGCAGCCACAGATGTTGACGGCGAAGTTCTTCAGGAGCTTGGTACCGTTCTGGGTGTGGGTCACCTCGGGGTGCAACTGAAGACCATAGATGTGCTTGGTCTCGTGGGCGATACCAGCGTACTCAGAGTTAGGGGTAGTGGCAATGGTGTGGAAGCCTTCGGGGAGCTTGCCGAGCTTGTCACCATGGGACATCCAGACGTTGAATTCGTCCTCCAGGCCATCGAAGAGGCGGTCGACATGGCCACTGACCTTCTTAGCCTTGAGCTGTGCAAGGCCGTACTCCCTCGCAGTGCCAGCAATGACATTGGTGCTGTCCAGACGGTAGGCAATCTCTTGCAAGCCGTAGCAGATACCAAGAATGGGCACACCTAGGTCAAAGTAGGCGGGGTCAACGTGAGGAGCACCCTCCTCATACACTGAGTAGGGTCCTCCAGATAAGATAACACCGGCGGGCTTGAACTTGAGGTCCGCCAGCTTCTGGGTGCAAGGAAGCATCTCCGAGTAGACATTGAGCTCACGGAGGCGACGGGTGATCAGATGTGTGTACTGAGACCTGTATCCAAGCGAACGCATGTGAATTAGCCAAATCGCACTTTTTCTCATGTTTCAATGGCATCCCCCGCTGTAGGGATGCAAGACATAAGAGTCTTACCCAAAGTCCAGGGTCAGGATAGTATCGAAGGCATTGTGAGGCTCAAGTTCGGGAGTTTCGGCCATGGTGGGCAACTGTGATTGTCAAGGTGTATATCTGATCCCCAGAAAATAGTCGCGTTGACGGCCTCAAGGAAGGCCAAAAGATTCAGCAGAAATTTTTCCAAAGAACGGATTTTCATTGCCCTGAGTCACGCGATCAGCCAATCACATGGCGTCCATGTCCAAAAACGTCCCGCTGGGCCCGTCACGTGGTATTACATGGAGGGGCAATGGGGCAGTATCTCTCGCCGCCCAGCTCACCGCTCGGGGTTCCCCGCATTCAGCGAATCACGGCCTGAGGCTGCCCACTGCGGAGGGTTTCACATTGTATACGTGCCCCCAAAATTAGTAGCTGGTCTACAGAGTACGGCCGATCAAGATCGCAGCCAGCCATTCATTAAAGCCCTTGGATCAAAATCAATTGCTCTTCAATGTAATGCTAAGAACGAAAAAGAAAAAGATGCTGGTATTTATCAAACTACCGCGAGCTACGGTTTTTACCATGTTGTTTCTTTCATTCCTCACATACTACAGCAGATGTTAGCATATCGTCGACGAGTGTAGATAGGCTCGGAGGGACATACCGTGAAACAGGGCTGAGACCCAGAACCCTCATACCATTGTGCAGGACCTGGCGAGCGGACTCGTACAGAGCCATACGAGCCTTCTTCAGTTCAGGTTCGCTGCCGACGACCTTGAGCACCTCGTAGCTGGAGCTCAAGCTGTGAGTCATCTTGAACAGATACTGAAGGATGGTGGTCGGCTCCAGAGTGCGGGTAGTGTTCAGAAGGACGTCGGGCCACTGTGAGAGCATACGCGCAAGGTCCGTAGCGTGGGTTTCCGTCAAGAGATCCAGGTTCGCAGAGTCCAGCTCCTCAACATTCAGCTCGGACTTGCGAATAATCGAGCAGAGACGGGCGTGAGCATATTGCAGATAAGGGCCGGTATCACCCTCAAAGGAGGTCATAGCCTCCAGGTTGAAATCATAGCCGTTGATACTGCCTCAATTAGTTAAGATTCAGGTAGAAAGTCAGGTATCCCATGATTAACATACCGCTTGCCAGACATGTCCTGCACCATGACGGAAGTAATACCCAGGATATCGGCCGTCTCCTCAGGGTTCTCAACTTGTTGGTACTTCTCGTCGTTCTTCTTCATGACTTCGTGCATCTTGTCACGAACATCCCGCAGAATATCATCCAAGAACTTAACGGTACCCTTACGAGTGCTCATTCCGCGGACCATACCGAAGTTGATATGCTGGCAACGGCTAGCCAGGTCCTTGTGGCCCATCAGTTCTGTGATCTTGAATAGCTGGGCCAAGTGGAGATCCTGCTGCATAGCAACGACGTAGATCATCTTGTCAAAATGGTAGGCCTCATCACGCTCCATAATAGCACCGATATCACGAGTGAGATAGAGAGGAGTGCCATCCTTACGGATAATGATAGCCTTTCCAAGCTTCTTGGCACCGTGCTTAGTGAAATCGACAATGACAGCACCCTCGGATTTCTCAGAGACGCCGGCCCCCTCCATAGCCTGATAGGCAGTAGCCATACTCTCATTCTTGATCTGAGACTCACCAGAGTACACATCGAAGCCAATATTAAGACGGGCGTAGGTTTGACGGTACTTCTGGATACTGAGATCACGGAAACGGCGCCATAGAGCCAAGGCCTGTTCGTCACCATCTTCCATGCTCTTGAAGTAGCGACGAGCGCTCTCATCCTCACTAGCATCCACGAGCTTCTGAAGCTCCTGCTCGAGTTCGGAGGCATCCTCGCTCTTCTCCTTCTTGGCTTTAATTTGCTCCTTCAGCTCCTTGATGGGTCCCTCCTGCTGGGAGACAATATTATTGATCTTTACGTAAACATCAAACAGGTGGTTAATTGGGTCCTTGTTCAGCGCCTCTTCGTTACCGAACTGCTTGTAACCGTTGGCAAGCAGACCGTACTGCTTACCCCAGTCACCAAGGTAGTTCATCTTGATGACGTCCCATCCCATAACGGTGTAAAGGTTGGCCAGGAAACCTCCAATGATGGTACTACGCAAGTGACCAGCATGGAAAGGCTTAGCGATGTTGGGCGAGGAGAACTCGACGATCATCTTCTTCCGGCCGCTTTGAGGCTCCGAGGGGTCACGCAGACCCTGGTTACCATTTGTACCGTAGGCCGCCTTCTCCTTCAAAATGCGACTCACAACAGTCTGGGTCAAGGCTTTCGGCTTGAAGAAGAATTGCAAGTGGATGCCAAAAGGAACAGGAGGAAGGACGAGGTCGGACTCGGGGAACTTCTGGGCGAGCTCCTCGCACAGCTCCTGGGGCTTCTTGCCCTTGATACCCAAGGAGGGGACCTGTTCACGCGATACCCATTAGCACCTCCGTAGTCCAACAACGGATCAAGTATTATAGCATACCGGCAGCAACAGATCACCCTTGTCCAACGTGCTACTCCATTGCAGACGGGAAAAGATCTTCTCGGGTTCGATACCGGTAGCTGCACCCAGCTTCTCGGCGATATGCTCTCTGTAGAGATCGACGGGATTCAAGGAAGGAAAGCAGTTGGGGAACTTCGAGGTCTCGGAGGTGGTCTGGACCTTGAACCCCTCCACGGCGACAGAAAGGTCATCAGCAGATGCCATAGCTGCGACGGATGTGTTGGTACTAAGACGTCGAGAAAGCAAGGGCGAGCGCCTGGGGTTAAAATGCGAGAGGGGACGGGGACGACTGTATAAGGGAGAGCAATTATTTTGTGGACCGCAGGACTGCAGAGTCTGGAAAATGGCGCTGGAAAATCGCCGGGCCCCGCTAAACAGATACCGACCCATAAACGGAGGGGGAATTTCAAGCGCTGGAGGGGAACTTTTTTTCCCTCTTTTTTTTTTTTTTTTT
>ML736411.1:0-33337 GCA_009193595.1 Aspergillus bertholletiae | reverse complement strand
TGGTGGTGGGGGCGGTGAACGGGGGCGGTCAATATAGGCGGTTGGAAATTCTGCCGGTCAGTGTATACCCCAACAAAATTTTTACCGCGAAATGAATATCGACAATAACACCATTTGATGAGCGATTGATATGCTCCAAAATGAGCACTATATACATTGGATCCTTATGAGTAAACTGGCCAAATCTGAGCCCGATCGGACCAGCGGATCGATCGGCAGTCCATATCGTTAATCAATTCCAACGCACGTTGACCCTAAATCGGCCCGCCCGCCAAACGAGGCACCAGTCAATTCCAGTGCACTGTACTGCTCCACCCCTTCTTGACTAGGCCGAGGGGCCGAAGCCCACGAAATAGCTCTATTTTAAGCATACTCTAATGATATTGATATCATTCTTATACAAGAACCATATATATTCAAAAATCTTGCCCGAAAAATCACAAAAAGACATCACTTATACGAATACTTCAGTCCCACAGATAGCTGGGTAACAAGCGGACGACCACGAGTTCTTACTTATATCCGGAAAAAGAAAGGAATTCAGGCTTTCCAACTCCGACCGATACTGAGTGATACAGCGACCCTATCAGATCTTCTCCTACTCTAAATCTCTGCTTGCTCAGGGCAATCTGCTTTACTACTTAATCTCTATAATACCCCAGCGGGGGGAACCTTAATCCGACCTAACCAAGCCATACAGGCACTTATAAACCTGCCCGAGTCCTACTTTTCTCAGCCTATTTTACTTGCTGGTGATTTTAACCTTCTACATAGCAGATGGTAACCCTCACTCCAACGAAGCTACTCTACACTGGCAGAGATATTTTTAGAGTGGCTCGATAGACTTAGCCTAGTATTCACCTCTGAGATTGATACTCCTACTCATGACAAAGGCAATGTACTAGATCTAACCTTTGCCTCAAGCTCTCTAGCACTCTCTGGATTAAATACTAGGGTTGCAATTGATCTAGATGCTACATCAGATCACTGTCCACTCCTTACTATCCTTCCCTGGGGCCCCAGACACCACGAGGTAAAATCAAGGCTGAAATTCAATACTTTAGACTATACCCGGTTTCTCACTCTTCTTGCAACAAATCTTACAGATATTAAAGATACTGTAGAAATAGAAGAAGAACTTGATGTTCTAGCAAACGGCATTATCTCAGCGGTTTATAGCGCGTACGCGGCTTCTGCAACTAGATCACTATCTCGGGGAGGAGGCCAACCCTGGTGGAACTTAGAATGTAAGGATACTCTCCAGAACTATTACTCAGGACTCTCCTCACAAAAAGACTTCTGGCGGGTAATAAAGCGGGCTCAACAACAATACTGGAGAAAGAAAATCAATGCAATAACCACAAATAAAGAGGTCTTTGACATGACAAAATGGCACAAAACAACTGGATTATACCGTAGCCCTCTAATACAGGATCCCCAGTTTCTAAATAATCCCCCTGCAGTAATACTACAAGAAAAACGAGAGATTTTAACCCATAACCTTCTCCAGAACTCTGCTGAAGCAGGTAATATACTATATGACACACCTACGGTCCCATCCAGCTCCTTACCATTTCCAGACATATCAATGGCTCAGGTAGAGAACGTAGTCCTGCATACAGCTAACACAACCCCAGGAAGTGATGAACTACCTACCTACATTCTCAAGGTAGCATAGCCCTTAATCAGAAATAGAATCCTTTTACTATACCAAGACTGTCTTACCATTGGATATTATCCTAAATACTTTCGTCATACAGTTCTGGCTATTATCTAAAAACCAAATAAGGCTGACTAGACCAACCCCCGGTCTTATAGACCAATTATTCTCCTCTTAGTCTTGGGCAAGGGACTAGAACACCTGATAGCACGGAATATAGTATGGATTGCTATTCATTACAAAGTTCTAGCTAGTCAACAATTTGGGGCTCTCCCTCTCCGATCTGCTATTGATCTAACTACATACCTACTTCATGACGTTAAACAAGCACTGAATCAGGGCCTTACAGTCTCACTACTTACTCTTGATGTAAAGGGAGCCTTCGATAGAGTTCTCCCTGGAAGGCTTATCTACAGACTACGTCTACAGGGATGGCCAGATAATCTAATTCACTGGGTAACCTCCTTCTTGACAGGCCGCACTGTACAAATACAACTTGACAGTGAAGAGGGACCAATAATAGAATTACTCTGTGGTCTACTATAAGAATCACCAATATTACCAATTCTTTTTATACTTTATCTAGCACTTCTCTTTTAACTTGGCAGGTCTAAAGTAAGATTTGGCTATGCAGATGATGCAGTATTCCTAGCAATATCATCAACTCTAACAGAGAACTGCCAAAGCCTATCCAGCTCCCTATGTCACGGTGCGACCCCGGATCGCCGTTCTGCCAGCCCCGACCGCCCTCCACGTGACCCCTGACCGTATATCTGCCCGTCTGATCCTGATCCTGTTGTAGCTCTCCGAGCTACGTCTTGTCTATCTATCTGTATATAGCCTGACCCGTAGTTCTGCCTGCGTATTAGCTCTGATTAGCCTGCCTGCCGAAGCCGCACCCTGACACCCTACAAGAAGCTCTAGACTGGGGCTCAACTGAAGGAATCACCTTTACATCAGATAAATATGAGCTGATATACTTCTTACACTGCAGAACTGATCAAGACTCTAGGCACACGCCTTCTGTCTCAGCAGGATCAGTTACAGTCTCTGAAAATACAGCCCGTCCTTATTTACGCTGGCTTGGAGTCCTCTTCGATAAAAAACTCAGCTTTAAATATTATGTTAAGGAAATAGCCTCTAAGGCACTAACAGTTGCAAATACTCTACGCCGCCTTGGAAACACAGTACATGGAGTTAACCCTTATCTTATGCAGCAGGCTATTATAGCCTATGTTCTTCGGAAAGTCTACTTCGGTACCGAAACCTGGTGGCCAGGTTATTCACGCCCGGGTTCTCATACAAGCTCTATCTTAAACCGAGTCCAAGGACACCTTGACCAGATAATAAGAGTAATATTAGCTGGAGTAAGAACAATTCTTCCTGTTTACTGTATAACTCCAATGCCTATTCTCTACCGAGAGTTAGGGCTCTTACCAGCTGAGATAGAGCTAGACTATATAGCTACCACTGCCACAGTCCGCATCCGCCGCCTGGATCCTTATCATCCTCTTCGCAGGAGAGCAGAAAGAATAGCCCGAACGGGCTATCCAACGAGCCGCTTTGCACGACGTGTACTGGCTTTACTAGAATCAGAACAATTAAACCCACTACAATATACCCCATGGCTCCCTCGGGAATCACGGGAAGCTGCTCAGCGGCGAATTAGTGTATATAAACAGACTAAGAAGCAGGCAGCTGCTAGCTTTCGAGATTTCTATACCTCTCTTCCAGGCACTGATATAAAGGTTTTTACAGGTGGTTCAAAATTAGTAAATAGAATAACAGGTGCTGGTCTTGTCTTATATCAATCTAGAAAGCAATTTCTCCAATCCTCCTTCTCTCTTGGTCTAAATAAAGAGGTATTTGATACTGAAGCTGAAGCAGCCCTAGCAGGAGTTAAAGCAGCTTTGGAACTCTATACAGCTTGCTATACAACTAATCTCTGGATTTGTTTAGATAATCTAGAGGTAGCCTCCCGGCTCCTAACATCATTCACCGGCTCATCTCAAGGGGTCTTTGAATCTTTCAGGGTCTTGGCTTTAACCTGGCTTACACGGGAGAGATTTCCATATACAGACGGTGACTCTGTACGGATTTGCTGGGTCCCTGGACACATGCAAATACCTGAGAATGAAGCAGCTGACCTAGCTGCAAAGAAAGGAGCTGCTATAAATCCCCCTCCTTTAAGCAGATACTCTTACGCCTCTCTAAGACGAAAGGCAAAAACAGATGCTATATCTGCTCTACAAAGATACTGGCAATCCACAGCTCCAAAATCCTACCAAGATCTCTGGATTACCACCTCCCCCCGGTGCCCTGCTGAGCTAAAACTCCCGAGACCTATTCTAGCCCGGGTTCTGGCTGCTCGTACAGGCCATGGAGACTTTGCAGTCTACCATGAGCGGTTTGACCATAAAACTGCACACCTTCTCTGCCGCTGTGGAGCAAGAAAGTCCCTAACTCACTTTTTCTTCTGCTCTATTGCAAAGAGACGCCTACCTAGACCCCCAGGAACACCCTCTGAAGCAATCCCTTATCTGTTAGGCACCCCGAAAGGGGCAGTGAAGCTAGCCGCCTGGCTATCTAAAACCCGCTTCTTTGAAGATATCTGCACACGACATCCCCCTACTCAGCAAGACTGAGAGAGCAAAAAAAAAAAAAAAAAATTTTCTTTTTCCGCGAGGAGGCATGACAGGTCACGGAGCGTAGATGGACCTTGCAGCTGGCACTAACCTTTTACACCTGCATCGCAGGCCTTTCACCCCAACTGCGGCAGCTACTAAACGCGCCAAAGTTCCTTAAATGTATATAGAACTAGAACTAGAGGCTAGTTAAAAGACACCCAGGGCTTACCCCCTGGCGGCCTTTGCCCCAACCGGGGATGGGTGGGTCACATGCCTAGGCGGTGAACCACGGCCGTTAAATACAATCAATCAATCAATCAATCAATCAATCAATAGGACCTCATGTCTCCCAGTCTAGCTTTAGTTTCTAGTTTCTTTTAGATTCATCAAGAATTCAAGATATTTTGTTTTGACGCCTTCCTTCAACCGTTCACACACATATATACTACGTAGAGATCGATTCACCCCAGCGCCTAGACTCCCACATCCTTTTCAAGAATGACACCCCATTGACTTAATAGTGTATGTAGACTACAAGTCCAAGTAGCCATGGCAAGAAACTTAATACTACTATATAGGACATCGATCGTGCCCCAAAACATCAAACAAACCGAGGGTGAAATCCACGGTCTCTTGTCGGGCCCTTCATACACTCTGAACGATGTCAGCAGCGACAGCAAAAACTAATCCACTCCTCGGTTTCGAATAGTTATAGGCTCCTCTAGGGTCGTTGAATATGCAGGGGCCTTGACTAACGCACAGGAAATAGAAGCTGAGTCCGATTATCCCATTCAGACCTTAAGGTGCCAGAGGACAAGCAGGCTATTATTTAGCTAGTTACAGTCTATTCTGGAGACAATGAAAAAGCAAAAGTTTCATTCTCCCTACGAGATGATTGTGTGTCTATCCTCTTTGAGAAACCAACTCCCTTGTCTCTAATTTCAGACATACGCCTAACATTATACAAAATGGTGACCAGAGAAAACGAACTCACCAAAAAAGATTTTTTGGGCTTAGTGTGGAGAGTAAGAACAACATTATCTTGATAATAATACAGCGATTGATCCTTAAAGAAGTCTTCAAGGTTCAGTAATTAGCATACATGACCTATGACCGTATTGTGGGAATTCTCAATTCAGATTCCTCTTCTCATTGTACGCCGTTATACCACTTTAGCAGCTACTTCTAACCTTATCTGCACTACAGTTGATTCATGGCTATAAATTCTTTATAGGACATATGTGTTGCATTTAGAGCAGTCTAGCCTTTGGTACAACTTCATTTTGCTCAATAGACACCCTGAAGCTGACACACATCCAGGGTATGACAGGTTGTGAAACCTTGCAGCAGAGCAGTCTGGTGTATGTACATTGCGCATAATATGGCGACATGAAATATCTGGTGCGAGCTTCCCCAAATATCAAACCTACCCGGTGCCAAACGCTCCGGAATTCGGAACTATAGATGTTCATCAGGATTCGTGTCTTTCAGTGAATGGAACACGCGGTGAGCGTGCAGACATACCGCGTATAGACTGACTCCAGTGCCATATAAAGTAAGCTCGAGAAGATACCATTTCATTCCCGAGTACTGGAGCATGTATTCAAGCCCATATCGTTGGACTCCATGCAGCAGGGGTATAAATGATGAAGCGCCAAAAAAAACGAAGGCGCCCACCTTCGCTTTCCGCCAGCGCGGCGTTTTGAGCAGGGGATTCGAGATTAGAACACCGGTGATAGTACCCGTGATTAAGACCTAGAACTGATGTCAGCGTATCATTGGATTTGACTCGGCTTCCAGGAGGATGGGGTCAGTGGTGACGATCGCTCGGAGAGACTCACAATAGCCCAGTGTAATTTTTGCAAGCTCGCTTCACAGAAGAATACATAGTAGATTCCGGAAGAGAATGTGCCCACTGTCACAATGACAATACCAAGCAGATCCATTCCATGCCAGAACTGTTCAACTTCATGCGAGTGGGGTTGCATCAGATGGTAAAGTGCGCTGAGGACCAAACAGATCTCAGCACACCAGAAGTAGATTCCAAACATAGCGTAGTCCATGGATGAGATATTGAGAAATTGAGGCTCTGCCAGGTACCGCAGGAAGGTGGTTGCGACGAGTGGTAGGAGCAGAGCCCCGATCAGATGAGTGTACACATTGCAAGACTCATTGTGCAAGAAGGTCAGGCTGGTAAAGATCTCAAGATAGTCTGCTTCCGCGGGTCGATAGCCACTGAGGATATACTTGTTGTCGAACTGCCATTCGGAAATGTCCTGCCACGTTACGGTACGCGCTTTAGGCTTTGGCTGGTTGGTGGGGTCGTTCATGGTGCTCATATTGACTTTCGGCACTTGCCGTTTTTTGAGTTCTGTTCCTGACATGGCCCTTCTCCCGAGATATCTGAGCTGCGCTGATGATGACGCACGCATAGGAGGGCACAGGAAGAGTAGATGACGGAGACGAGATGAAGGATACCAGAGGGCTGGATTGCTGAAAGAAGGGCAGAGGAACGGATGAGAGTCACAAAGAAAATGTGATGTAATAGTAAGGGGTTCGCTAGACCTGCAACAGAGTGATTGTCAAGGAATATAAGCGTAGAGAGATAGTGACTTGAATCATTTATCTAAGGCAGTAAGATTAGGCGCGAAGGAAAATTCGACGTTAGGACCAAACTACGATAGAGCTGATTACCGGGTTAGTAGGGCAAGCACAGCAGGTCTGGCGTGTATGCATTCATTACCTGTGACCGGTCACAAGCAGACACATGGGCCTACCACTGCCTCCTCAAATTTGAAATGAAGGATCAGCTGTTAGGGGAGGGCGCATCTATGACGATAGTGATTCGCTCATTTCCCGGCAAACGCTCCTTAGTTCTCCTTACCATACAATACCGCTGTATTAGTGGACCCGACGGGCTCGGGCCGCAAGGATCTCAAAGGTTAGCGTGGTACATCTACCACAACCAAAGCCCTCATTGGTTCTGACTATATTCGGTATCTCCATTCCTACTAGTATGTTTTGCACCCTGTCGCTTAACCTTCTGAGTCGTCCCGATACTTCCGCGGATTAAGGTCTAGATCTTCCATTTTCAGCCGCAATTTCACGTTGAAAATGGGGTTTTTATTAAACGGTTATAGTCGTGAATATTCGAAAAATAAGGAATTGACCCAAGTTTTTGGCTACCACTTGCAAGGGTCCTATTGTCATAAGGTGTGGGTTGTAAATATACGAGGATCTGGATATTGAGTTAATCCGGCTTTAGTTATGTATTTAGTGGCAGGCTAGCATAGCCTCCAGGGCCAGTTGAGGGGTTTAATAATACATAACACACCTCCGCTGATTGAGCAACGGTGCGACGCCCATAATATGTCTTCCAGCCTTACACAACAGAGTCGATTTGAGTCCCTGTGAAATCTTCCAATCCACCATTTTTGGATGTATAATCATGGATGAGGCTAATTCCCAAGGCCTGCTGAAGTCCGTGCTTGGATTCTTTGCTCGAAAACGACCGGAAAGCTCATCGCAGCCCGCGTCATTGAGATCGCGGACACGCGAAGCCTGGCTTCGGACGGATGCATATCTGCAGCATGATGCCGATGGGTTTGGCGAAATTGACTCTGAGCGTCTTGCAAAGACGCTACGCACATTTGAAGATTATGTTCAATACGACTCTGATCGAGAATCAGATTCCGTAAGTGCTCCTAATATACGGCCAGCTCCAGTCTTTCAGCATCTGACTTCCTGTCTACTAACACAAAGTTACGGAGCAGATCTTAGAACACGACGTGCCGTATCCGAAGCTTCAGACGATGCGCAGCATGGTTGAGCGTCCGAGTCACGATCCGCATTCCAGTCTAGGGACTACCATTCGCCTTAGTAAACGGAGACGAGAATTTGACGCTGTCATTCAGGAACTTTCGCAGCTAGATAGGGAGGCAAAGAAGCGCCGAGTTCTGCCTCGTGAAGAGCCAAATGCTGGCGACAATCTCGAAGACCCCGATGCTGACTTCGCCATGCTGATGAGGAGACATTTGGTGTCCTTAGACAATGCGTTACGAAGACATTGGATATGTGTTTGCCAGAAGTGCTCAGGGTTGAGCGTGAGACTTTCGCTGCCACAGCAGAAGAAGAATTTGAAAGTTGAGACGTGCTTCGAAGTGTTTTTTGGCGTACGGTCTCTTCTTGCAACTGTATTGCAAGAAGCCAGAATAACGGTCAAGTAAGCTTTTGAAGCTTCGTGCAATGATTTTCACTGACACTTTTATGGTAGAGACGTACACAAAAATAGGATGAGGAGCACATCTGAGCCATTAGCTAGTGGCGCTTCCGATTTTGCCCATATATGCCAAAGCATTACAGAGTCCCTCGGTCAGGCAAATTGCTTGAACTTCGCTCTTGAGGATGGGAAATTTCAGAGGCTTCGTCCGCAACCGAAGACTTTCGGCGGTGATCAAATGTCTCGAACAGTATCCTTGTCGGCATTATTCAAGCGTCAACAGGAATTACGTGGTAGTTCATCTGCATTGCCCCTCAAGGGGAAGCGGATACTGGCTGTCACACTGGCTACAGCGCTCCTTCCATTCTTGGAGACACCGTGGCTGCAGCCTTCCTTCAATCACTCAAAGATTCAGTTTTTTGAGCCACTGCAGGGTGGAGAACTCCCAGACATCACGAAACCTTTTCTGGCCATGGAACACATTCCAATCATCTCAGCCCGCAATGAAGATACCGGAGTTAGTTCCGGCATCTCTAAACACATGGTTCATCCCAATGCCAGTGTGCTGGCGCTAGGTATACTCTTGTGCGAGCTTCACTATTGCACACCTGTGGAGCTGATGCAGAATGATTCGTACGCCGCCAGGAACGTCAATACTGACTATTACACCAGTCTTGAAATGCTTAAGACTCTAGAAGTTGACGCTGGCGTGGATTACTATCTCGCTACGAAGGCATGCCTGCAGTGGGAGTACTATCCCCCTGGACAGCAGGCTGACTTCGAATCTGTCAGCGTTCAGCGGCTCTTCTATCAGAACGTTGTCAAACGACTCGAGGCCGAGATATTCAAGTCGTGGGGTCTCCGATTAGAGAACCTGGGCTCATTCGATTCTCGAGAGAATGAACTCTGCTGGGGTCCCATCGGTCGAGAAGTTGTCCGCCATCAAAAGGGCAAGGCCGATTCCTCTGATACCAATGACAGAGCACGGGAAATTCCGCATCATTCTATTTCTGATGTCGCGCCCGTGAGCTACACATCCTTCAACTCAGATGTGGTGCTACAGATGCCGGCACAACCTTCTCCGGGATCGCAACTCCGCGGAAACCTTGCTGAGCCTTTAGCGAAGAGCTTGTACTTTTTCGACGCAAGCCACCAGGCGGGTTGTGAAAAAGAGTGAGGTGTTTTCCTAGTGGTTATAAGGCTTTGTCGTACTAATGACCTGGCAGGAGTCAACTTTCGCGACAATGGATGGACAGTCTTCTGTCCTCAATTCATCACCATGTTGACCCTTTCGACACTGTCCAAGCTGGACGCAAAATGTTCGAACCGGTGCGAATAGCGATCTTGGATTCCGGATTTGACCCTGAAAATCCACTTCTGATGACCGAGAACCAACGACTAGATCCGCGAATTAAGGCTGCGCAAAGTTTTATACATCAAACGGAATCATACGACTTTCGAGACGAGATCGGGCACGGCACTCATGCTCTTGGTCTCCTACTCAAAATTGCCACATGCGCTGAGATCTATATCGCCAAAATTGCGCATCGAGAAACTCTGGATCGTAACACTTACGATACCATTGCAAAGGCAAGGGCTGGCTCTATCTCAAAGCAGACTTTAGGGCTGAGCTAATTGTTTGTGTAGGCCATTAATCACGCAGTTTCCGAATGGAAAGTGGACATTATATCAATGTCATTCGGGATTCGTGAATATAGCGAGTCTATAAAAACAGCCATATCTCATGCACTACACAGTCAGACATTGTTGTTCGCCGCGGCATCCAATGATGGAGCGAATTTTGGCAGAGCTTTTCCAGCTAAATATCCCAGCGTCTTTTGTATACACTCGACTGATGGAAATGGCAATCCATCTATGTTCAACCCGACAGCAGACGACAAAGACGTCAACTTCAGTCTACTTGGGGAGCATGTCTCTTCTCACTGGCCAGCTGGAAAAAATGGCCACAATCAACCTGTTAATATTATGTCAGGAACATCAGTCGCAACACCGATTGCCACTGGGTTAGCCGCATCGGTCCTGTCCTTTGTCCGGCAGCAGGAAAAACACATCACGCTAGGAAGTGAGTTGCTTGGGCCGTGGCTGAAAGATGTTCATTCAATGGATGCGGTTTTAAAGAGCATGGTCAGACAGACGAGGGGGGCAGGCTATGACTACATAACGCCTCATGTACTCTTTGACAGGAACTCGACAAGGGAGTATGTTTATGAAAGGATCAAGGATATCAGAAGACACATGTATGACTAGAAGCCTATGAATAATCCAGTCAACTTCCAATTGTATAGAGTTCACTGGTTTCTCAGTTGTATTTGAAGATTTATTTAGCATATTTAAGCGGGGACGCAATAAACACTGCCGTTCTCGGTCACATCAGGAACGGCTTTAGCAGTCTGGATATCAGACCCATCCACGTCCTCAACCAAAACAGATTCGTCTCCTTGTTCTCCGCCAACGACCATAAAGGCGCCCTTGTTGTACTCTTCAACCTTCAGTTTCCTCCCGAACTTGAGCCTTTTAACGCGGAACGCAAACACAAATTCCGATTCACGATTGAATTCCGTCCCATCGTCATTCGTGCTGGCCCAGTGGCCTTTTGGGCCTATGGTCGTACCCAGCGCAGTCACGTCGATACCAATGTTCCCTCTGACCGTCGTACTCTGTGAAGTCGAGTATTTGATTCTCGCGCCTTTGACGAGTTTCATGCCCGTGACGAGGAAGAGCGTGACAACAGGTGAAAATCTTTGCTTGGGCTCCCTCAGCCAAGTCTGCACGGCGGGTGCTTTAATGGCTTCTTCTACATATTCCTGTGTCGGCTCAAATGCTAAGGTCGTCACCGTGTCAAATGCGAACACATTCGCCGTTTTGTTCGAATGCTCAACGTTCACCTCAGGCCCAAGGGGCAATCCACCGGTAGCCAGCTGCAGGAACTGTACGTAAACCCCACAACCGAGCCCTTTCTCGATTGAAATGGTCTTCTTCCAGTCGGTCTCCACGACAGGTGGGAATGCGTCGGCCACGGCAACAGTTTGCGCTCTATTCAGAGGATATTGCGGTATTGACGTGGAGCGGATTATAGATCCGAGGCATAGCGGGCCCGCTGGTGGTGGATGGATGAAATCAGAAGTCGGACATAGAAAATACGTCTTTGTAAAGGACATGGCTTCAACTGTTTAAGGTTCAGGTTAAGACTTTGGGCTTTCCTTCGGACTTTCAATATTTCGAACGCTTATATTCTTGACGAACTTCCAGGTTATTTGTACCAGGACTCTCGACTGTCCTTAGGTTTTGCACACCAAACACAATGATCGCAGGAGTGGGGCAGAAAAGTGTATTACAAGAGGCTAAATTTTTGTGGGCACTGCCTGGAGTGTAGCAGTTGCTTAAGTGGGCCTGGGGACTGAAATAGTGAACTCACGCCCCTTTTCCCCCTCGCACAGTATGGAATAAGAATATACACACTCTTGGGTCACACTGTCACACTGTCACATCGGGTTCTAGGGCCTTATCGCACCGAATTCGCAAGCCAATCGTGAATGGCCGCTGGTATGTTTGGTATGTTGGTCTCGCCGAATGCGCCAATGATAGGTTCTGGATCGACCTAGCCAAGCCACTGCTCGCTCCACGCGTTCTGTCTTGTAAGGTTACCGTTTTGTACCGCTACTTGTAGCCCATGTGGGGGCCCGGTTACATACAGAATCAGCTAAGGCAGCGCATAAGTACAACTCAGCAGAATACAACACACCCGACACATTGAGGTCCATGCGACACTTTTGTAGACTTTGGTCGCGATTGCTTGTCTAAGAACTTTTAGGAGCCTCTTTTCACGCAAAGACGGGGATCAGCTTCCTGGATCTTTGGTGCACTCAAAAGGACTTGCCGACCGCTTGTACCGCACCCCCGCGCCATGGAAATTCGAGATCGCATGGAAGATGATTTTATGGATGATATCTTCCTCCAAGACGATCTTTGCCCGACCATCGCAGAACACGCGACACAGTGCAACTCTCTTTTCCATAGATACATGGTTGTGCCAGAAATCGTGCCAGATCCTACTATCATGGACGATCAGCTGGCACGCTTTACACTGTGGGCATCAAACATGGATGTTTATGGACCGCTCAATGTTTCGTTGGACTACAGACTCCGATTCAGCCCCACAGTCGTCGAGATCATACATCAGCTCCTGGACGTTATTTGTGATACTTTGATGTCTTGTAAGTACTCGTCGCACCAAATATGGATAGACTGAACGTCAATGATACTACGCTAATGGGAATCTCGACAACAGTGAAGCCAATTGAGGACCCGCCACAGACTCCGAGCAGGAAAAGACAACGCATATCAGAAAAAAGCGATTCGGAAGTCACGAGGAGAGCCGACGACGATGCAAGCGACTCGGACAGCAACGTGGATCCAGCAGAAGACAACATTTCGAAAATCACCGATATAATCGGCGGAACAGTGACACGGCTCTTTCGTCTATCCAATGCTATTCGAAAGTCCGCAAAAGCCGACCGGACCCGTAAAATTGAAAGATACAGAGACGATGAAGAAGCAAATAATGCGATAGCCGAATTACGTCTCTACACAGAATGCTACGTTCGTTTCCGATTTCCAATGGCGCCGGATTCACTTCGCTCAGCATTGGTCGAAGCTAATGCGATGCGACTTCGACGACTGTATTATCAGCGATCCCATCGAAGGCGCATTAGTTTGAGTGTTCAGAATCCACAAACTACCCCAACTGTTGTTCAACTACCCAGGGTAAAGGAGAGTGCTCCGGCTGTACGTTTTGATTCGAGCGTGCTACCAAAGCCTGCGACCACCAAAAAGATATTGGGACCAGCTGGTCCTCCGCCTGTGCCAGTAACGAATGCAACTACTGCTCGACAATCTGCTGTCAGAGCTTTATATGCCAAATCCACAACTGAGGTTCCTCGTGCTAAATCTGTTCTAGTGAATAACAAATTGTCGTTCCCTCCAATACCGCCGACCCATGAGTGTCCATACTGTGGCGTCGTTATTGAATTCAAGAGCACTGTGAAGTCAATGCTGTGGCAGTAAGAAGATCATTATTTTCGTGAGAACATGACGTCTAACCTTCTGTAGCAATCATGTGATTGGAGACCTGGAGCCTTTCATTTGTGTTTTCGCACCCTGCTTGGAAGCGGGTCAACATGGGACCGGCCCTCTAACATTTGAAACGTCAAAAGCCTGGATCAGTCACATGCAGAACGCTCACGGGCATACATGGGAGTGCAGGGCCCCTTCTCACGATCCAATCACCTTTGATCAAGAGATCCAGTATCAGGAGCATTCCATTAAAGAGCACGGCGTGCCTGAAACGCATGCCGGGATTCTCAGCGGTGCAGCACGAAGACCAGTCCTCCATAAGGTTCTGGAGTGCCCATTTGGCGACGATTTTCAACACTCAGAAAAAGTTGAATCTAGTGCCGTCTTCTCGAGCGAAGCTCTTCAGTCACACGTCGCCGCTCATATAAAAGAAATTGCTTTGATTACATTGCAAAAACTACCTAGCGACGCTGACGAAAACGCTGAGGACGTTGATAGCGACCAGCCTTTAGATGATGATGGGCCGGGATTTGCTAATTTGCGTGCATCCATGTACAGTGTACTGGATGATGATTCTCTAGACTTCAAGAACGATGACGCTAAGGATGCAAACGGCATTTTGGACCACCGTGAAGAGGACATTAGTGCATCGGTAGCAATACTCGACTTAGAGGACAAAGACGACTCGGGAATGACAAAGCTCCACCACGCGGTGCAGGCCGGCAATTTAGGGTTGGTTCAGTCGTTGATCCACAGAGGCGCAAATTTGGGCAGCAGGGACAATGACGGTAGGACAGTGTTGCATTACGCCTCCATGGAAAAGTCTCATGGTCCGGATATAATGACTCTGCTCCTGAACGCCGGCGGTAAAGCCATCACGAATCTAGGAGATGACAACGGCCAAACAGCCCTGCATTACGCTGCAGAGAGGGACTTCACTGATAACATACGTATCTTGGTTGCCCACGGTGTTGATATATGTACCACTGACAACTATGGATTTTCTCCGTGTCTCTGGGCTGTGGTTGCTGGGCAAACACGCGCCACTGACGTGCTGTTAACCATAGGCGCCGATGCCAATTCAACCAGCGTGGATGGAAAGTCAGCACTGGCTTGGGCAGCCAGTCTGGGCTGGTCTTCAATTGTTGAATTGCTTGTGCACCACGATGCCAGCATGTCTAATACTCGAAATACGCAGATGGTGCCGTTGGAAGAAGCGGCAGCTTCTGGCGACCTTCTCACCGTACGATTGCTCCTCAGATTTGGTGGGGATCCTAATTATCATGATCGCGATGGTTGGTCCGCGATACATTGGGCAGCGGAGGAGGGCCATCTGGAGATTGTGCGTTTGTTGTTGAACGAAGGGGCCAACATCAACGCTGTCAGCTCTTACGGTACGTCACCATTGCACTGTGCCGCAAACGGAGGCCATCTTTCCATGGTGAGCTTGCTTCTTCTACACGGAGCCGACCCACTTAAGTCAACATGTCATGGTTGGACTGCGCTACATCACGCCGCCTACATGGGGCACTCTCACGTGGTCCAGTGCCTCCTAGAAGATGGCCGCATAAGATCCAGTGCCTCTCAGCAGGACAACCATGGCTGGTCCGTTCTTCATCTGGCCATTCATAGTCGAGATCTGGCTACTATCAATATCCTGCTTGGCACCTCAGCTATTGCAGAGCCTTCGGCCCTGTTCGATGAGAACGGCCTTACTGCAGAAGAATGGCTAGATCTTGAGCCGACTAGCCATTACTATAAAGCGACCAGTAACTTAGCTTTTGGCAAGTCACGCTGTTGCAGGGCGGTCACAGGCTTACGACAGGCTGTTATCACAGGCAATGTTCCTATGATAAAACTCCTCTTCAGGTTAGGTCATAACATTGATGGCATGAATTCCGGAAGAAGGACTGCGCTCTACTACGCTGCGAAGAAGCGCATGCTTTCCATCATGGACCTGCTTCTCGAAATGGGTGCGGATCCCAATATTCTCCCAGCAGGATGCAAAGCCTGGAAAGAATTTATTTCGGATGACGACGTTTTACTTCGGCTCAACCGAGCTAGTTATGGAAAGCGAAATACTGACCTTCAGGTAAAGCGCCAGATCCAGATTGCACTGAGAGCGCAAGATCAGCCCTCTGCTCCGGATCGATCAGCCTCGTTTGTACCGGACGAGTCAATTTCATTACCACCAATTCCAGACCGACGTTTCTTATCTGCCCCAGCTCCGTCAGCGCCATCTTTTCCGGAACATTCAGCTTCAAGTATGCCAACACGCTCACTGGCGCCTGCAGAGCAAACATATGGTACTAAGCGCAAAGCGAAGTCAGACCGGTCGGCCGTGGCGCGCTTTTGGAAACGGCTGTTAAGATAACGAATTTATTTTGCAGAGGTGAGAGTGGGAAGCGATGGTTGTAGCCTATACCCTTAGCCACAATCCTGGCTATTTACAGCTGAGTAGAATTTTATCTATTGCACGGGCTACCATACGTCACAACGTAATAGGGCTACTAGAACTGTTTATATTTTATTCCTACATGACTAGTCTAAACCATGTCTTAATTACGTCGTTTTCGGACCGAATCATCCGTTAAGCACGTGGCTGGTGAAGATTATACCCCAGAAGCTCGTACTTACATGTCTGCATATGGGGGTGCAACGCATAGCCAAATCGCTGACGCCGTCGTCGAGCCAACTTGTAAAAGGTTTGGCTGTACGGGGGAGTGAAGAGCAGGATAACGGCACAGCGGGGATAGAGAAGAATAGAAGCCAGGCCGCAGCAAGATCAGATCCTTCTGGAGGTGACAGTCGTGATCCTTAACCTCCCTAAACCATAGGTCGTAGGCTCGGCCTTATGGAGCTATCGCGGACTCCCTGTCGTAGCAGCCCAATTGCCGCCCAACAGATAGCCTTCCTGTTGCTATCACAGCCAGTATATAGCAGCGGCCCTTCATGCTAATCATCTTTGAGACCTTTATTAAAACATTACTTTTTGCTGACACTGAAGCCGTCGCCAGTTCGCTGGCGACTGGAACAACACTTGCTCGGCCCGCAAGGCCTCAATTGCCCGAGACACAACCCGCCAAGCCGTAACTCGTATCATCACGCGTACGAAAACACAAGGAACAGGAGAAATAAGTACCCGGAGGGGTGGTAGATATAAAATAAAGCCTCCATAAGAGCGGCGTCTAATTATTTGGCTCGAGAGTGCCTAGAAGATACATATTGGCAATTAATACGCCGGGCTAGTCTCCAAATCCACCCCAAGGACTCGCAGGAAGGATCTACAATGCTATTGGCTTGAAAATTGACGAAAAGCTAAGCGGATATCATTAACAGAAGACGACGCTCAAAAGTGGCGCCAATTTGCCCAATAATACTCAGAACCAAAAGAGCTTCAACAACTTTCGTAAGGACGGTGCTCTGACGAATGTACGGTCCAGAAGTCACCAGAAAACCCTGGGAAATGGATATTCATGCGAGAGGTTCAGAAAAGGCCTAGTATATGTGGAGACTCATAGACGACCACGTAGTACGTTGGTTGCTAGATAAATTTCTTGTGGTTGTACTACCCTCCCGACGTCAATTGCTTCGTTAGAACCGCTACATGAGATGCGACTCTTACCTCGATGTCATAGGTAGACTCTTTCCCAAGAGCAACACGACAATCAACACGCAAAATGCGATTAGGAATGCAGGTCCAACTGTTCTTCATTACTTAGCTCTCGCGTTGCCCTGTTACTCTTCAGGCAGGAACGCTGCACGGTACTTCATAAACCAACGACTCGATTCATCATATTTTCAACTTCTGGTAAGGAGTGCAGATTCTGTTTCACTCTTTGTCTCGGTGCTGCCGCAAGCAGTGCCAAGCCATATTGCTTTCCAATGATCAGGCATTCCACAAAGGCTTTGCACGCCCGCCTCTGAAGCGATCCTGGGGGTTGCTTTGATATCAAGATACTCATTGCTTCTGGGATTGCCTCGCCAATCAGCCATCGGTGGGCGATGGCATTCTCCTGGCAGAGAATCAAGCATGATGCAGGGGGGATGTTAAGAAAGTGGTCCTGTCCCTTCGCTTGAGAGCGCTGGGCAAATTGGAAGATACTAGTCAGGAAGAGAAGTAATCTGGTGGAGTCGTGGTTTTCGCTGACGAAGATTAGCTCATTGGCGCATGCCTGAGTTGCATCACTGAACAACTCAACCTCCTGGCTGCCGCCGATATATCCTTCGTAGAATTCCGCGACGACCCTGGAGAAGTATTCAATCGGTCGTGGTTCCTCGTTCTCGAGCATGGCAAAGTGCGATGTCAAGAGCACCACCGTCCGAGCCACATTCTCTTCCCGATTGCCAGTTTGAATACAGACATCGAAATCGTTTAAAAAGTCGCGAACACCGTAGTGTAAGAACTCCTCTGCGTCTCTGTTGTAGGCGATGGCGGCCCAATGTGAAAATGCTCTGGCTGTGATGACATCTCCTTCTCTCCATCCGTGTCGAACAGCTGCGAGTTTAGTCTCCGAGCCAACGAGGACTGCAATTACCAGCAGTGCCTGAAGATCTCCAGGGGCGACTGCCCGAAACACCTGCGTCGGCAGGTCGGTCATGGCTTTCAGCCCTCTATAGTTTCTGGAAACAACCAGCTGGACGAAGAACGCGCGATACGCTTTGGCCCATTGTCGCAGTTCATTCATTTTGTTATTCTTAGCGAGCTCCTGAAGTACAGACATATTCTCCCAGCGGTCCAATATTACAAACTTCAGATATAATGTTACCAATCGAAGAATGATGGGAAAGCGGAAGGAAAGGCCGAGGGTCTTCATGACTATGTTGACCTTTCGCGAGGCCTGCTTGTATCGTGCGAGAAAAATCTGCTCCTGAAGCCCCAGTAGCTCTTCCACCCGCTCTTCCATTGGGTCCGAAGGTCTTCTCAGGGAAGTGGCTCCTGGGGGAGTTGGCAATTCGTCCACGCGTGCTCCGTGTTCAAGCAGTATCTGGATGATTTCCCTCGAATTCGCCTGAATGGCTCGAATCAGTGGTGTATCGCCATGCTCAGTCTTACTCTCTAGATAGGCACCTTGGTCGAGCAGCACAGACACGATATCCTTGTGCTGTCCAGTGACCGCGATATGGAGTGCCGTCAGCCTGCTTCGATCTTTGACATTGACACCAGCACCATGGTCAACCAGTAATTCCACCACGTCTCGGTGACCTCGGTTGGCGGCCCAGGAAACCGGTGTCCGGCCGTAGTTGTCCTTTCGTGAAATGAGGTGGACATACTCGCTGATCAACAACTTCGCCCAGGCTACATTGCCTAGGTATGCAGCGAGATGCAAAAGCGTGAACGAGGGCGCGTTTCCGCCGTTTTTCTCCTGCTCCCAATAGGATTTCCACCATTCGTCCCGGATTGGAGAATCAACTCTAAAGAATGGACGCGAGAACTCGGACGGTGAATTAACCACATCAATGGCGTGATGGAAATGCACCGGCCAATATTGACTGGCATAAGACAAGAGGGAATCATGGCTGGACCTCTCGTCAATCCTTCTGGAAGATCCGTAACTACGTTCGACATGTGCTATGCAGGTCCGCATAAGAGTCCTGTGGGTGTCCTGGCTCATGTGGAACATGCTGATCCCTTTGATGTTGACTTGGTCGCTTTGAAAGAACTCCTTCGCCGACTCATGGACCAGGTTGACTACATCTCCTTCGATTTTCACGAGTGACCCACAGGATCTGAGCCGATTCTTGGTGACTTCAGTTGCCGTAAGTGTACCAGATGTCTTGATCTCTGTGGCCACTGTCAATTCATCCACTGTGAGGGGCCGGGCAGCGAGAACAACCCATTGAAGAATGGGGATCAGCGCTTCCTTGTCGTCGATCTGCTGAAGCAGCCGCTGATAGACCCCACCAAGGCCTTTAGGAACACGACGGATAATTTCATTGATTTTGCCCCAACTCCTGCCGTGAAGCTCATTGGCAATGAATCCAACCCACAAAAAGGTACCATCGGCGCCAGCCAACAAGGCCTGCTGAACTTGCGCAACCATTTCTTCTGAAAGGTTTTGCTCGGATGCCAGTTCGGTAACTTTGGTGAAGATGTATCTCTCGACGTCTTGCGAAATCTCTGTGTTGGAGTCGTCCAGCTTGATCTGCTGATACTGGCCGAGTTTGCTCTCCAAAATAGCCGGCTGGGGTCGGGAGAGAAGGATGAGCTTCAGTCGTGGCCTTGCAATTTTCGGAGAGTTCGACAAATAATTCCCAAGGGCATCGAGAAGCTGCCTGAGAGATTCCTTTTCGCATTCATCCAGACCGTCTAGCACACAGACTACCTGGGAAGATTTACTCTGCCGAAGCAGTGTTAGGAAAACACTCCACAAGGAGACAAAGCTGGAAACGGTGTACTTTGTTGTTTCAGTCCCCTCGAAGGAGTTCTTGATATATTGTGCCAGGTGCGGATGGAGGTCGATCCATTGATGTATGATGCCTCTCAATATAGTCAATGCCGTGTTGCGGTTCTTATCGCGGTTGCTGCAGAAGTAGTAAAGGAGAACATTGTCGGCGGCGTCAACCACTGGCTGTAGCACCTCGGTAATATAAATTGCCAGCATGGTTTTCCCTTTTCCAGGGCCACCTGAGATCCAGAGGAGCGGTAGATTTATGTCCGCCAGCCACTCTTGATAGCGGGGATGTTGTATGAGCCATTCGCAGGTGCCATCGGCTCTGCGCCCTTTCAATACAATAAGGGATTTTCGGTCAACTTCGGGTCTTGTTAAGAGCAAAGCGTCGAGGATCGGCGCGGCCTCGGTGTTTATTGCCGGAGGTATCGTCTTGGAAACCTGGGGTATGAACGAAAGGACCTCCTTTGCATATGCTGCTGCAGCTACTGCGGCATAGGCGTGCCAAAGCTTGGAACTGTGCGAATCTGCATAGTCGCAGATTCCTCGGATGACCAAGTACTGGGCGGCATCCTTCAGGCTGGCCGACTCCGTCTCGAAGCATAAAACGCCTTGCTTATGTACCAACTTGTCTCGAGTCGCTCCGTGGCGCGTCAAATGATGGTCGGGGGCAATAAGGCCATAATGAACTACAGGGTTCTGTATCTCCCATGGCTGCCGGAGCCGGATCCTATCCGGGTTGCAATGATTGTACCCATTTCCTTCGGATTCAATAGTTGTAGGATCATAATTCGGCTCAAACAAGATGTCTTGCTCTGGGCCTGGATGGGTAAAGGTGACGGGGTCTTTCTGCACTATCTCGGAGATGTACTGGGGCATCTTACTTTCACCGAAAATGGCGGCTGTCTCGGCTTTTCCCGTAGCTGTGAGGAGTAATTGTGCTGGCTGATCTAACGCCCTGCCGCGAATAAACGGACCTTCCGCTGGCTCCTCGTTCGCGTCATACTGGACGACACCCGGCCGGCCAGCTGTCGATTTGCCTACGACGATATCACCAAGACGAGTATCCTCCTTCGTATCCGGATCTCCTCCCGCAATGCCAACCATCAGATTGAACCGGACAGATTTGAAGCTCGCGTGCAACCGCGTGGCCACATCCGCCGCCGATGTTTTACCACCCACGCCGAAATTCGGATACGCCAGTACGACATTGTGGCCTTGGAGACTCCCTAGAATGTAGTTATTGTTGTCGTCTAAGTTCTGATTCGGAGGTAGGTTGTCATGAATGTGATCAAGCGTCGCTTTGGCTGCCTCTACCTCTATGGGCAGTGCGCAAACCCACCCGACTAAGTAGTCGTCACGGGACGCCATACCCAGTCGGAGCGCAAATCCACAATGAGAGACTCATAGAAGGTCAGTGCCGACTAGTCGTCCTACTGCGTAGCTGCCGGGACTGTCTCTCTATGTAAGTGGCGAGGTCGACCTTCCGGTTGTGGGTGAGAAAGCACAGCAATCAATTAAACAAGCGGTGCAGCAGCGAACACGCGAGGGGACAGGCGTCTTTCGATTGGCTTCAGCCCTGAGCCTCGTGTGAAGGTTAAGGTACCGTCAGGGGTACCCACAAGTGGATTACCCGCTCGGACCGAGGCGAGGCGGGAACCCGCCCCTCCGTACGAAAGTTAGGGGTCAGATCTGGCTGCTAAACGGTAATGTATGCTGTAGGATCAACGAAGCCTCATCTCACTTAATACACTCCACGAGTTCTCAGACCGAGAATCGATCTAATACAGCATTCCAGCCTGCTATTCCATACTGTTTAAACGAGGCAACCATAGAAATATGGTATTTTCCGTTCAGTTGGAGGCATTGTCTTATATTGCGTGGCTGACCATTTGGACTACTGGCAAAAAGTGGATGTCGTCTCCGAAATGAGGCATTTTTATCATTGGGCGAGCACATGCGGCAGATTCACTGAGGTTGACCATCCTCCTGATAGGTGGGGCTTGGCAATGCAGCGTAGTTGGCTCTTATGCAGCTCGCGTCACAATTTCCGAGGCCCTGGCGGCTGCGGAAAAGCAAAGGGACAGTTTTGCTTTCTTTAGCTCTTGGAGGGTAAGCAAAGCTAGCATCTAGCAGAAAAAAAAAAAAAAAAAAAAAAAAAAGAAGGGCGCAGTGCCAGAAACAAAGCAAATGGAACCTCCTTCCTCATTTTCCACTCCCCCTCTCCTTGTCCCGCCTCCCACATTATCATCCGGCGCGACAGCAATGGCATCTGCTCCCCGTCTTCGAGTTTCGTCCCCGCAGCCGCCAATGGCGAGCCAAGAACGGAGCCCACGGTTTCTGAGAAGTCCATCCCAGGCCGGCAAGGCACACAAAGTTCTTCTCTCGTTTGGCGAGCTGCCGGAATGGCATCAAGATAACGAGTACATTCTTCATGGCTATCGCCCGATCTCAGGCTCGGCTCAGGTTTCATTCCGCAGTTGGTCATACATTCACAATGAGTCAGTAAACATATACTCTCACCTAATACCAGCAGTCGCCTTTCTGCTTGGCGAGTGGTATATTCAAGAGTATCTTACAAGTAGATACTCCAATATCACTGGCGCCGATTTCTTCATTTTCAGCTTCTTCCTCTTGACCGCCGTTGTCTGCCTGGGGTTATCAACGACATACCACACCTTGATGAACCACTCCCACGAAGTTGAACAATTATGGCTGCGACTTGACCTGGTAGGCATAGTAGTCTTGACATTAGGCGACTTTGTATCGGGAATATACATGGTCTTCTGGTGTGAACCGTTGCAACGCAAGATCTACTGGTCTATGGTGAGTCAATACCTATCTACCCAATTTTTTTTTTTTTTTTTTTTTTTTTTTGGTAATCTCATATCCAACCCTTACTTTGATTGGCAGATTGGAATCCTCGGATTGGTTACCATCTTCATAATGGTAAATTCCAAATTTCAGGGCCAAAGGTTTCGCGTTTTCCGGGCACTTACCTTCGTGGCGACTGGCTTGTCTGGCTTTGCACCATTAATACATGGAATCAGGATGTTTGGCTTCTCGCAAATGATGAAACAATCTGGAATGCCCTATTATCTGATCGAAGGATGCTTTCTTCTGACTGGGGCTTTGATTTATGCAGTAAGCCTCCAGATCTCGCACATGATGGAAATTGATTCTAACTACTATGGTTCTGCAGACTAAGTTTCCCGAGAGTCGATATCCAGGTAAATTCGACATATACGGCTCCTCGCATCAACTCTTTCACATCCTGGTGGTCTTCGCTGCTGTGACCCAATTGATTGGGATATTGAATGCCTTCGACTATAATCACGTCAATCGAACATGCTTATAAAGCTCTCTAAATCATGCATAAAAGACTATTGTTACTAGTTTAGAGCACACCGCAGGCTATGGTGCTTTCGGTTGTTGGGTGTCCCCTGGGAGCCACTACATGGGGCATAGTTTGTTTTCGGTCACTGCGTCCACGACGTAGTCGTGGATCCTTGAAGCAGACTGAACTGGGAGAAGATATTTTTAATATCTTCCGGGTATCAGTGAAAGTGGGCTATGTCCTAGCAAGCTGAAGAATAGCAACGATTATTCCGCTGCATAAATCAGGAAAAAATAAGACACTACCAAACTCATATCGACCAATCTCACTGTTATCTACCCTACACAAGATACCGGAGGCAATAATAACACAGAGATTATCATACTACGCTGCAATACCTGGTGTTTTTCCAATTAATCACTTTGGAACAAGACAGAAAAGGTCAAGTGAATCGGTATTAAATCTGCTGGTGAAAAAGATTTATAAAGCATGAGCCCAAAGGAAGGTCCTAAGCGCGATTAGCTTTGACATAAACGAAACTTATAATGAAGTACTAAAATAACCCTGATCCACTGAATAAAAAGCAGACGAATACCCGTGGAGCTTGTACGATAGATTATTGCCTTTTGCTCAGACCGAAGAGCATTAATTATAGTCAGTGGATACCACTCAGAAGCTATGGAAGTCACTAATCCAGGACTATCTCAAGGTTCACCTTTATACCGATTTTATATCTATTTTGTAATGCAGGTTTGGCAGACATACCAGTCGACCAAAATAAAGGCGTCATAGCATTTGTGGATAATTTTATATGCTGGTAGGCAGGGCACTCTGTAGCCGAAAACACATCAATTCCAGCTCCTCTTTCTCCGATGAGGGCCTAACATCCACAAATGCTTTCCTTTATCCTGTGCGTCGCGAAGTAGGGGTTGTAAATCAGACTAGCCTGTACTAGGCTGTTCATGAAACAACGCAATTCAAAGCCTTACATTGGCAATAGAAGATATGACCCTGCAGAGAGTTTGAATATGACAATGAAGGGGCCGTGTTCTGAAAAGGCAGATATGTCCAGCGGCCATTGATTTAATGAACTTGGGGAAGCATGGAATGCAGACATGTGGGTACAAACACTGACTAATACAGTGAGACAGATACGACTCATCTCCGAGAAAATAATCAAAATTTGTTCATTGGCCTACGGAACAAGTAGAGTCAATTGCATTGTGAGGCGATGTTTGCGAAATTCAGTTTGCGGTTGGTGATATTTTGGTAGATGCAAGAAGGAAATTTCCATCTAGATGGGGATGCTTCATTTATAGGAAGATTGTCTGGGCTTTGCAAAATACAATAGCTACAAGGCTATCTAATGTCTCTAGGTAATATTAATTTAAGACAGGATTCTAGTCTCCAACCACTGGGATTACCCATTACAATATTTTCTTGATCAGCGGAGCTCGGCTGGTTCTCCACGGCGTTTGTTTCTACATGCCTTGGAAAGGTAAATTTCATTGGGATGGGACAGGCCTCGTAAGCACCTTACACTTCCGAAGCTGAAGGAGTATGTGATCGACATGCGCTCTCCTTCAATGAGGTAGATTCACCGTGTCATGACGTGCATAGCCTTCTGGATCATGGCTAGGGCACTAGTCTGCTATACAGAATAGATAGCCTGCCAACTAGGTAAGGATGCGTAGGAAAAGAAGGAGGTAAACATTCTATTACTCGCTGAGTAGTAGAATGCAATACAATAGAACTTGCTCTTGCCTTATTTCTCGTCCCCTAAATCAATTATTATATAGCTTTTGATCCCCCCATACCCCGTAGAAACCTGGGATTAGGAATATAATTGATCGGTCAGGCGATCTCTTGCCAGGCCAGTTTAAGATTGCGAGAGGGAACGCGTAGTATGTACAATGGTCCGGGCTGTTTTAGGGGCCTCTCATGCTCTCTATGATAACCATATTGTACACTAAACTCATACCTTTTTGAGGCAAATCTAGCCCAGCTGCTTAGCTGCAACCTCAAGGAGGTTAACTTGTCCAGGGGCATTCTGGGTATAACGAGCATTGAACCTGAGCACCTTCTTGAGCTTGTTGTAAGACTGCACGGTAAGGGGTAAAGGCTCGGCGCTGACGAACCAAGTAATTCCCTCGAGGCAGGGAGGGGTGGTAAGAGAGCCAGAATACTGGTAGATATCGTGCTTGTAGAGGTAGGTAGGAATGTCCGAGAAGTCGAGAGGACCGATCTTAGTAAAGCTGCCAGCGGTGCTGATATCATCGACCTTGTTGAAAATAGAGTCAAAGACAGGAATAGAATAGCCGTGTTCGGAGAGCTGAAATAGGAAGCCGACGACGGCAATATTCCCGGCTATTTGACATTAGTCTGTCTGCTTCCATGTTTCAGTTGCATGGGAAGGGTGGATAAAAAGTGTAGGCATATACCAGAGTTTTCGAAGACGAAGTGGACCTCTATGGGGAAGTACTCCTCGTTGAGACGGTGCTCGCTAGGGGTGTGGAAATGGAACTGAGCCAAAGCATAACTCTGGTTTTTGGCGACAAAAGTGCCGTTGGCTAGGACGACTTCGAGGCCAGTACCCAGGTTCTCAAACCTAACCCCATCGACGGGGGGAATTGAGAACTCAATAGAGTCCGGAGTGACGTAGGAGACAGTATCACTCTCAATGTTGATAGGGGACTGGTTCTTGCCCTGGGCACAGAGAGAGTTGGAATCCGCATCAAGACCGTACCAGGTTAAGGGGCCACCAAGGTTAGTGTAGTTATAGGAGCTTATGGTAACGGTGCCATCAACAGCTCTGCGGTGTAGGGTAGTACCACGCATGCAAGAGGCGGAGCCTGTCGTAATGAAGGAGAAGATGGTAGCCAACTTCATTTTGGCGAAATTACTCTGTCAAATGCGTAAAGAAACAACAAAGGAGCTTTGAGAGTTATCTCATAGTCCTGTGGCTGGCGTGGTTCTATGTCTATTTATGCACTAATCTACTATAAAGTCACTTTAGATTAGCAAAGCACCCGCCCCCTAGGGATGGCCCACGGTGTTCACAGATAACACCTTGGTCTCTGTGGCTCTGGTTGCCTGTTAGTGCCCCATAGCTGAGATAGCATGGGTTATTGCGGCTGCAACAGCCCATAATAATAACTAAACTAGGCCGGCCCAGGTTTGACTTCCAGGGCCACAGGCGCCGTTTGGTAAGACCGAACTATCGATCAGGGAATTGATATGATGCGGCACTTGACTTTAATAAAATTTCATCTGTTCTCAGATTCTAATACAATCCAGCACCTTATAACTACCCAATAGTTTCTTTTGGTTTATTTATTTATTTAATCAAGTTTAACGTCCATATAGAGCCATTTGGCTATGACAGACACATGCGTCTAGGCAGTGGTCTAGACCACTGCCTCAAGATTGTCCCTAGAGGCTCTACCAGCCCCCTCTATCCTTTTTATGTTCATTCTGGCCCTTTTCCTCGCCCGATCCGCCTGTCTGCGCCAGGGCCTTTGGGCTATGCCCTCCTCTGTATTCGTTGTCTGTTGGGTATCCCCTAGGCATGCCTAGGTTACCCCGTTTGCTACCCTTCCCCCCTACTCTCTGCTTCCTCCACTAGTCCTAGGTCTCTTAGATTATCTCTGGAGATTCTATCTATCTCCTTGCCAACGCCCCGGTGGCACCGGGCGGTTGCTAAGCTAATAGTTATTAGCGCAGAGCCCCAATATCCAACTATCCACTAACCATATAAACTGTAAGGACTATCACATAGCTGCCAAGTCGATTCAGTTTCCAATCGAAATGGACTCCCTTCAAGAGATTGGGTACAGATTTTTGAGGCTACCTATGCCAAGAATCAATCATTATAACGGAGCCTTTGATATATGGGGCCAAATATGACCGGAGGTACACGGGGGCTATCTGTAAAGCTCATCGCCTAGCCCTTGTAAAGAACCTAAACAGCTCGCACGTTGATATTACCAACTGAAGATTGGACATGCAGCGGCACTGGCCTATCTCAGTCAGATAGGGACTCAAGGCTTCCCTAGGTGTCAGAACTGCCAAGCTCCTCGGGGAACAGTGGGTCATCTACTAGTTGAATGCAGACAATGGCGCCACCAACGGCAGACCCTATATAGGGCCCTAGCTAAGGCAGGAGTGCCATTACCTGGGCAGAGAGAGGTAGCTTCAGAGGGCTACAAAGGCCCTAATAGCCTTCCTTACAGCAACAAAGATCGGATGCTTTCCAGGAGAGGCGACTAAGGAGATAGATAGAACCTCTAGGGATACTCTAAGAGATCTAGGACTAGTGGAGGAAGCAGAGAGTAGGGGAGAAGGGTAGTAGAAAGGGTAGCCTAGACACGCCTAGGTGATACCCAACAGACAATGAATACCGAGGAGGGAATAGCCCAAAGGCCTTGGCGCAGACAAGCTGTTCGGGCGAGGAAAAGGACCAGAATGAACATAAAATAAAGGAGAGAGGAGGCTAGTAAAGCCTCCGGGGACAACCTAGGGGCAGTGGCCCAGGCCACTGCCTAGACGCATGTGTCTGTCATAGCCGAATGGCTCTATATGGACGTTAAACCTGAATAAATAAATATATAAATACAGCGGACAGAGAGAGCGCTCCACTTAATCATGATTCGTCAGGGAGGCCTTGCCATGCCTACCCACAACCCAACCACATGATCTTATCTGGCGCGTATCCCCGCCAAGATACTTCAGAAGACCCTGAGAGACATGGTTTGTGTCTTATCTAAACCCTATCTTAAGCCCCATTTGGGGCTACAAGCAGTCCACGAGCCGCCTGTTACAAACAGCCATGGGAGGGGTTTTTTATTAAAGGGTCTTTTATCTAGAATTTCTTACTCTGGATCGCTTGTATCTCGTATCGAATTATGGCATATGACTATATGAATGGAGCACCGATAGGTACCATACCATTAGAGATAAAGTCTGTAGTGCTTCTGACAACATCAAGCGAGTTATAGTGTGTCTGCTGTCGACCCTGCAGGGATCAGGCTCGTATCCAATATAGCTGCTATCCTTGGTGTACTTTCTCTGACCGCTGGCTACCTTTATCCATCCATTCGACAGGCCGATATGGCCCCCAGCAAGTTTAGAAGCAGTGCATGAGAACTACCATGGATAAGGACCAAGGGGGTACCTAAAAATGCAATCTCGCAACTCAACTCAATTTTGAGAATTCTTCTATAGTCTAGACTCTAGTCTAATTCTAGTAATCTTAGTGGTAGTGTATAACGACTGTGCCATCTCGGCAGAACATAGTCTTATCTGTACCATGGGTATGTGCCAACGGAATATAGTCTAGAACCAACATCGGTAAGCATAAATAGCTAATAGGTGTCCTCCAAAGACAAGTATTTTCAAGCATTCAGCTGAATTGTTTCGGTCGATTGAAATCTTCAATTCTTTACCCCAAATCCAATCCCTACCGCACTCCAATCGCTCTGTGTTGAACGATTTGAAACCCCACCCGTTATAAGTAAGGCGTTTATTTCTCTAACGCAGCGGACGTGTATCTCTGACTCTTCAAAATAGTGAAGCTTTTGCCCATCGCAGTTCTCCTTGCTTCCTGCACGGCGATTACCTCGGCGTATGAACTTAACTATGAGGGCAACTGTTGTTCTGGAGTCAAGTGCACGGAATAAGAACGCAAACTGATTACGCAGCACTGCGAGGGCGCCAATAATTGCGACAAAACTGCCAAGGGAGGATTTAATGACACTGGATACCACTTCAAGTTCGTTTGCCGATCTGTCGAGACTCGTTACAGTGGATATGATGAGATCCTCGATACCGGCTTCGGTAGGGCTCAGGTTAAAGCATCCGGGAAGTTCAGCTTTTCATGCTAGTTATATCAGATAACAGCCCTGTTAGGCCTCGATAGCGGTTTTCTTTCCCACTGGGTTTCCCTCTATCTTTATGCAAATGCAGAGGCTACAATCTATTCTGAATACCATGGACTGTTCCTGTACCTTCGCATTTTCGAGACAGAAACTGAAATCTTTTTGATATTTCTTTACGAGAAATTTATACGGACTTGGAGGAACCTGAATAGAAAGAGAATGGGTTCTATCACAAGATTGTCCCAGGCTGAGAATGCATCATTATGAATAAAAAGTATCCCCCAGTGGATATCGACTTCCGCATGTTTTCAAATGTTGGAGAAGGAACCAATGCCCAGTCCGATTGCTCGCCTCATGGTTTGGGAGAGAACGTCGAAAGTTACTTCCGCGCAGGTTAAGTGGGGTGCCGCGTCGGGTTGGCTTCCAACCTACCTGATAGGTTGTTGCGGAGACCCATTGGACTCTGGATATTTTTAAACCTAATTATTTCGACCCAGTCGGCGCCCGGTGGTTCACTCGCCCTTGATCGCCCTTCCAGAAAGTTTAAATGAGGAAATCGGGCTTGGAGAGTAAATTAGCTGTGGGAGTTTTTTGGCGCTTCTGCGTTATAACGCCGTCGGTCCGCCGTTTGCCATATCTCACTAATGGAAGTTCGTCTCGGGAAACTACATCTGGTATGGTAGACTAAATCTATCTAATGGACAATGCAGAACGTTTACTCCGCAATAATCACGGCCAAATTAACACACGATGCAGCACAACGGATCAATGCCTTTGGCATCACCCGAGTACAATCACTCATCAAGGCAGTCACAGGCAACACTCGTACCAAATCACCCAAGATTGGAATGTCATTATGATATTCCTCTGGTGACGACAGGCTGCATGATGCATGAGGGACTAACCAATTGCACGATCAACCGAGTTACTAAGCGGAGGGTCTGGGTTCAGCATGTTCCGAGACATATTCAGCTTATGCATCAGAGATGTAGCTATTACGCATACCGGGGGATATCTATACTCTCTGGTCAATAGTCAAGAATATTTTCAAAGTACCAGGAAGATTTATAGGCCCAAGGATCCCAATTTCAAATGAATGATCAGCAATACATTTTCGTCGTTTGTCTGACAACCATGGAGAATAGAATATTGACTTCACAAAATCCTGCAATCATTGCAGGATATACGATCTCCCTACTTCTTATCGCATGGCTTAGTCGGTGTGTCTATTATGGGCTCTTCCACCCGCTTTGTCACGTCCCTGGGCCACGTCTGGCTGCTCTATCACGATGGTGGTTATTCTTTAAGGAAATGCAAGGGAAACCACATGAAGTCATCCTTGACTTGCACAGAACATATGGTAAGCACAGTCACTGGCTTATCTTGTGGTTGAATCCTCCCCTAGCTGACTCACTTAGGATCACTTGTGAGGATAGCACCTGATGAAGTGTCCGTCAATGGCCACCAGGCGTATTTGGAGATATATGGTCAAAATAGTAAATTTCTCAAAGCACCCTATTATTATAACGCTTTTAAGAGCCACACCCACAACCTGTTTACCATGTCCGACAAAGAAGATCATTCCTCCGAGAGAAGGTTGTATTCCCATGCATTCTCGCGCGCCAATATCCTGAAATATGAAAACATGATTTGCGACAAGGTCATTCGGCTGATGAATCAAATGTCCGATTCAGTGCAGAGGGGGGAACCTATCCCCCTCTCTCCTGCTTGCCGGTCACTGACACTGGGTACAATATCAGAATGGGCGTTCGGGAATCCCATGAGACTAAGTGATGATAAAACCTTTGAATCATCATTATATCACACATTTGATACAGTGACTCCTGTCTCGATCTTTGTGCGTCACCCCGAGCTACTAGACAGTTTATACCACCTGTTCTTAACATGGTCAATAGTTTCAGCATTTCCCAACGATGCGAAGACTCCAGCGTTGGCTGGGTGCCCTACGCTTCCCATTTTTGCTAAATCCTATAGGCGATATGGAGAAGGTATCTTGGCCTGAACCCATGTTCTAGTTTTTGGTAAAGTTCAAGCGTAAAGGCTGTACACTAACTAGATTACAGTGTGTTAAAGAGGGGTTAGAGAAAGAAAAAATGGCCAAACAGAGCGATTTAGATCTCCGGAATACTATGTTCGGCAATGTAATTACCAAAGCGGAGCAAAAAGGTACTCCCATTGAGGACACACAAATGATATCTGAGGGTGTGCTTATGATATTCGCTGGCACCGATACAACGGCGGCAACACTGTCTAACGGACTATACAGCCTGCTTAAGCGACCTGACCTGTACACCCGCTTGCAACAAGAGCTATTGACAGTGATGCCTACATTGGAATCAAGGCCTACGGTGATGCAGCTAGAAAGCCTACCCCTACTGGATGCATGTATCAAGGAAGGCTTGCGTCATGTGTGTCCCGTCCGTGGAAGGCTTCCTAGAGTTGTCCCCCCTGAAGGGTGGAAATTTGGCAATCTCTACCTCCCACCCGGCGTAAGTGCATAGCGGAATGCTTGTTATCATTTTGACCCTGGCTTATTTACTTCTGGCACAGACTTTGGTGGCTAGTACACCCCTGTATGAGTGTCGTAATGAGGAAGCCTTTCCCAAGCCGACAGAGTATCTACCGGAGAGATGGCTCGTTAAAGACAGATCAAATCTTCTTGCCCATTTCCAGCCATTTTCCACTGGCCCGAGGCAGTGTATTGGTCAAAAGTAGGCCCAGTCCGCTGCTTCCCAAATTATGATCCGTACTAACCAAATCCTGTGCATGACTACTAGCCTCTCCATGATCGAACAATTTCTAGCTATTGCTCACTTTGTCAGACGGTTTACACCTATTCATGTGATTGGGCCTGATCCAGATCTCAAGGAGTTTAGCACTCTTTGGTTCAAGTCACCGTTGAATGTTGAGCTACGCTTGGAAGAAAGCTAGCGGAGTGACGTTGATTGACAGACGGCTTGAGATTACACGCAAAAGGCTCCTGCGTACTCACATCGGGCTAAAGGATTTGAGTTCGTAGAACAATAAATAACTCAATCATTATGTGAGACAATTTGATAATATCATCCAATGATTCATGTCATCCATGTGGCTGTCTAAATGATGAAAGGATGGGTCCTCTCTGTTTTTCTCTCCTAAGATTATAAAACCCACGATTATAAAACCACCAGTGGCCCGCCAATCGTTATAGCCATAGCGTTCTTATAGACTTTACGACTCGCCATATGCCATCTGAAGCCTTGTTGGACGTTAATTAGCTAACCCCTGGCACACCAGCCACCGAACTGATAGACGGGACTAAAAATCTGGTCCATCATGACAGACGTACTCTGCAGATAATATCTCAAACACAAGCATCATGTATCAGTTCGATCTGTAGACTTAGCATTATAGTACTTACCAGTTAAATATACCTGCTGCATGCAACAGCAGTCCCAACGTTAGACTATCATCTATGTAGCACGCGAATGCTAAAGAACAAATCTCCTGCCTCTGCATGTTCTAGTAAATATATGTACTAAGCGGGACCACTTCGGCTATAAAAAGCTGGCTGCTGGTCATGAACTTCAAGTCTTTATACTTTGGCAGTTATCCTGGGAGGACGCCGATATTGGGGGGAGAAATATCAACTAAGCGAGCAACTGTTGTAATTATGCAGAGTTAGGCCCATGTTATACGTGCACAGTATCACGAACGACTAATCCCCGGATGAGCGAGTAGGCTATGGGCGTGGTCCCCTTCCCCTTCCGTTACGTCTGGTCGATAAACACTCTGACTAGGTCATTAATGCCAATTATGACCAGTGGATTTAGAATTAGTATAGTCGATATGATTTAAATTAGGTAATGCAAAGAAGCTGAAAAAGGAGCAAGGAATAGTATATAAACTGTCAGCGAATAGTCTGCACCAACTGATGACTTACCCCCCCCCCCCCCCCCATTTGCTCATCCCATACACACAAATCTACTATCTACACACCCTCCTCACCAGTAAAGGAATATCAGAAATGATACAAGTAAAAAAACATACAACAGGAGGGATTCGCTGGTGGTCACCCACCCAACTACTAACCTCCCGGCGTGTGGCTTAAGTACGGCTGAGCGGACGGGAA
>ML736410.1:0-33869 GCA_009193595.1 Aspergillus bertholletiae | reverse complement strand
AATTTATTAACGCCCGGCGGCTAAGCCGAAAGGGCAACTATCGCTAGTCTACTAATACATGTCCTAATATATGCCGTGTCTCCTTCGAGCCCATACATAATTACTTTTAGTATATGTCGTCTCATTTGTCTGTATCGTAGAGGGGGGGAGGATTCTCGTGGGTTAGTAATTTGTTAGTAGACTGGCTTGAAGGCGCTTCTCCAAGTGTTCAACATCCTATCTTCGGCAGCTGAAGCGCGTCTACCGTCTCTGGCACGAGGTGGTTGGTGTGAGTTCGGTCGAAAGGGGGTGGGTATTTGATCATCGTCTACATGGTTGTGGCGTCGAGTCGGCCCGTGGCGATTGCAAACCGTATGGAGGCCCGTACACTTATAAATACAGTCATGGACAAGATTGGGGTTTAGGTACACTCTTTTGGTGAACTTTTTCTCAGCGCTACGCCCGGGCAGATATTTCTATAAATATCTAGCGCATTATATGCGTATTTTTGTCCTCTGTATTGTAGAGATACATAAATATTGGAATTTAAATACCATGAGGCAACTAACCAGGGTCGGATGATACCTCGGGCTTCAATCTTAGCGGCGAATGTTGCATTATTCTAGAATTAAGGAGAAGTTTTATAAGAATTCCCAATGACAAGGCATCATATATATATTAATACTCAGTGACCCTAGGCCCCCCCCCTTTGCATAGAAATGAGAAACTAATAAAGTATGTTAGGTACAATGAAGGCTCAACACTTAGGCCAATGGATTTTACGGAAGTTCAGTATATAAACCCGACAGTCACGATACCCGAGAGCAAGAGCTCGATCTTTAATGGCCGAGCAATATGGTTTGCAGTATTCAGGTGGAAGCCATAGTGCCTTGACACCTTCAAGGGCTACCCAGTCCTGAGCCAAAGATACTTGAGGACAGGACTCATCTGGGATTTGCTGACGGCTACTTTCAAAAGGAAAGAACTCAAAGCGATCACTGTTATTGTTTAGGTATAGGCCGTCCGTAGAGAATCTGATAGAGCTGACGGCGGTTTTTGCATACAGAATCTTTTGCAAAGCGCCAGTTTTGGCATTCCATAGCTGGATAGTATGGTTGAAAGAGCCTGAGGCCAGTATCTGACCGTCTGGAGAGAAGGTCACTGATTGAACCCAATATGAATGACCCTCCAAGGTGTGGAGGTGATGCCCAGATTTGACATCCCACAGCCGGATAGTGTAGTCGTCAGAGCCTGAGGCCAGTATCTGACCGTCTGGAGAGAAGGTCACCGATTGAACCCAATATGAACCACTCTCCAAGGTGTGGAGTTGTGTGCCCCATGATTTTCTTGTTATCGGTAGCGTAGCCATCATCCTTAACGGTTTATCTCTAAAGTTTCTTCTAATTATCGACTCCCCAGCGGCAAAAGCAATTCCGGAATAATAAAGCTGTAACGGGGCAGAGCAAACCATGCTTCTGCGGATGAATCGCTGCGCATCATTTAAAAATTCGGAGAGTTTCAAATCTGACATCTAGAGTCTACTTATTAATTAACTGGATAGCGATTTAACAGTTTAGGACTCAGGGTTCACATTTATCAAACTTAATTTATTCAGAATACTCATGGTATCATATATCGGTCCCATTATACTCATTGCTTCCAGCCAATGAAGGAAGTGCCGTTCCAGAAAACCAATAATTTCATCACTTACAGGCTCATTACTTTGCTCCAGATGATATGCCCAATGGCGGCATGAGTATTGCAGATCTTTGGGGAGGCATTGGTTAATAACCTGGTCCTTTATATCCTTACACTCAGTTGCAAGGCTTAGCAAGTCACAAATATTCTCTTTTAGAGAATTGTTCATGACGCGTAGACATTGGGTAGCTATCTTCCTGTGCATTTCGTACTTTTTTGCCCGAAGGGTTGTTGTCGTGTTGAGGAGAGAATTCTTGAAGTGTGAGTCAAGAAATTGGATCAGAGGATCAGGATCTTTTGGCATATTAAGGCCTGGAAAAAGTGAATGAAGCGAGTCCAGCTGACCTAATAGTATCACCATGGGATATACCAAGGATGCTTGCAAGCACAACAATATCGGCAGGAGCCTGAAGAATGGTAATAGCTCCAACTACATTCTGGAAATCTTGAACATGCACCTTTAACTCCGGACCTACCTTCTCAAGTAGGAGCCCTAATGCTGCCTCGTGGGTATTCTCAGCCGCCCATGAGATCGGTGTCCGGCCATATTGGCTATCCTTGATCTCCCCATTGGCACCCTTATTAAGTAGGGCCTTAACCACTGCAGTGTGGCCGTTTCCGGATGCCCATGAGAGTAATGTTCGACCATGTTCCTTGTCCTTGAACTCCACATCGACACCCTGCTCAAGCAGCATACTCACCACCGGTTCATGCCCTGCCTTCACAGCCGAAAGCAGTAGTTTCTTTTGTATATCACCTCTTGACTGCATCTGAGTTCCTTGTTTCGCTAAATGTTTTAATAGTTCATGATGGCCATTTGAGATAGCATAGTAGAGCGGTGTCCCTCCAATATCATCAGCCAAATCAATGTCAGCTCCAGCTCTAAGCAACGCACGAGCTGTTTCCTCATAACCGTTCAGCATCACCCATGAAAGCGGAGTCCGATTATGCTTATCTACCGAATCCACGAAAGCCCGTTTTTGTAAGAATTTCTTCCAGGATCTTTCGGTTAAAAGTTTCACAATAGTTGTATGACCGTTACCTGCTGCCCAAGATAGCGCAGAACGTCCATACACATTATCTTTGGCATTTAAGCCGATTCTAGCATTTTTGAGCCAATACTTGACGACAGGTGTAAGCCCAAAATATGTGGTAACCATGAGAGTAGTGAAACCAGTGGGAAATTTCGTATGTAAAGAGGCCCAGTAAATGTGAAGCTAATTTCGACAGCGAATTGTACTTGCATCACAAATCGTATTCAGGAGTGGTATCATGTCCAGCAGTTGGAGATTAGACTCCAACAGATGAGCTGTCCAATATGTAGCGGAGTAGTCAAAAAAGACACAAGTATCTGTGTGACTGCGCCCACCCTCTCCAAATAACTGGGTCTTCTCAAAATCAACAAAGAGCAAATGTTGGGTGCAGATACTGGCAAGAATGCAGTGTGAGTCTTGCAACCGAAGAGAATGTCTCCATTTAAATAACTGATTGATGTCACTACCTATCCCCTCCTGAGTGCCTTGGGTCAAGAATTCCCTTGCTGTTTGGTGGAGGAGATAAATTTTCGAATCAACAATCATAACAAAGAGTCCACATATGGCTTGAATCATTTCACGGAAACGGTTTTCTGGTGTAACAGTGAGGTCAGAATAAGAGTGATGACCCTTCTCTAGAGCCAACACGAAGTTCATCTCATTGAGACTTTGGGAGATGAGAAGTAGCCTCAACTATTCCTCTTCTGTCAATATCGTCCTTGTTATTGAACAAGTCCAACGTAAGATAGACCCAGAGATATGTTCTGTTGGGGATACAAGTTAGCCTCTGGAGCAAGAAGTCATGCTCATCGTTTGTGAGCTGTAGTCGATTTTGTACATCCTTGACTTTTGCTTTAATAAAAATATCAATCTCCCGGGAAATCTTCATCATCTCAGTATCGCTTTCACCACTAAGATGAATGACAGGCTATCCAGGTATCTTAAGAGGCTGAAATCCCTGGCGGATGCGACTATAGGGGCGACTAGTAATTAGGAATTTAAGGTTAAAATTATGTTGCCTCTTGTCTGTATAAAGCCAACGTAAGCCTTCCATAAATTGGGAACATCCCTGCTGTTCACATTCGTCCAGGGCGTCCAGAAGAAAAACAATTTCCCCAGTATTTTCTTTACTGGCGGCTTTGATAAGGATGTTCCAGAGCTCACTGAATGAGCTGGTAACTCTTTCATTCATCTCAAGTCGGTCAAGTATAGTTTCAGTAAGCAGGCTACGCTTCTGATCAAAGAGTTGGTGAAGTATACAGCATAACGCAGTTATGATACTCTTTTGGCCTTCAAAGTCATCTTTGAAAAAGAAATACCCAACTGCTCGAGACACACCATGTGTAAGAACGGAATCTGTGAGGTACTTGGTAAGAACAGACTTGCCGCACCCAGGGTTTGCAGAGACCCAAAGTATTTCTGATGTTTGACTTAATTCCCAGTCTTGAAAGATTGGATGTGAGATGAACCATTCACAAGTTCCAGGTATTCGATCGGGGTTCCGGTCCTTTTGGTCCTGATAGGGCGACACGTAAAGGGTTTTCAGAGCAGCTACCTGTCTGTTTCTCAGTACTTCATTCTGTTGAGCTAGCGCGTAATTTCTCTGGCTAAGAGTATTGTCTTGAGGCGGGACAACTGCCAGAAGGAGCCGAGAATAAGTAGCAGCGACAAGCGCTGCATGTCCCTGTCATTCTTTATTCTTATGGGAGTCACAGTAGTCACAGATACCTCGGATCACCAAGCAAGGGAGCTGATCCATGAGTCCAGCTGCCTCCATTTCAAAACAGAGAATATTTAATTCTTGGGCAAGGGCATCTCGTGCTTTTGCATCCCTCATAACTTGGTTTGCAGATGCTATCAACCCGTAATGAATCTGAGGCTCGCTAGAGTTTCGGGATGCCCGTTTCACTAATTGGGTCCGTTCGCATTTGGAGCAATCAGGATGGTTGCTTGCATGTATGTATTCGGAATTAAAAAGCCGGTCTCTATGGGGTCGTGAGAATTGTTGTCTTAATATCTCGTTTGTGTTCAGCAGACGGGAAATAGTCCCATCAATATCTGTCTCTGTAATCATAGAATTGCTGCGCACTTGGGACACGGCGTTGAGCAATAACTGGGGGGGGTTGTTGAGCCAGCTGGTGCGCTGAAAGCGTCTATCGGGCAGTGTTTTCCCAAAATCATATTGCACCACACCTCCTGAAGTACTTGATGGTGTGCTAACTACCACATCTCCAAGACGAACATCGGTGCTTGGACTGGGTACTCCACCTGCAATACCCACCATTAAAGCAAATTTTAGGGAAGGGAATGTTGAATGCATCTGAGCTATAACAGCTGTCGCGGATGTAGTCCCATAAACACCTGAGGGTAGGCAGGCGATAACGACATTGTGTCCCTCTAGTATGCCAAGTGTATAGGCATTCTGGTCAGTTGGAGGTTGAGGAAGGGGCTCATGGGTCTCCTTGAGAATGAGTTTCGCAGCTGTCATTTCTAGTGACAACGCGCAAACCCAGGCAACGGTATAGTCGTGATGAGAGAGTTTCGTGGTCGCCATTTTCCAATAGAAGCGGCATCACAGATTATACCAAACGGGGAGGCTCTTAGAGTATTTCATAACAGAATACTATCTTTCCGGTGACAAAATGATGCCAAAATCTATTTCTCGACAATATAACACAGAACGTTAGGTCCTTCAAATGCAAGGCGGGGTAAGGCAATCAGCTCTTTTGTAAGATGGGTGTGACGCTATCTGGGTATGAGCTGGCGGCGCTAGGCACTGCGACAAGTCATATTTTGAACGTGGTCCAAATCCCCATTCAGCTCAGATTCAAGTAATATTTGCCCACAACGTCATCGTGAACGCGTTGAAACTGTATAATCATTTTTTTCTAAGCATAGGGGTTTACTTGAAGTATATATCTATGATAACATTCTCACAATGATAGGTAATGTGACCTAAGGCAAATACCCTTCCCAAGACATCAGCTCCTGGCCATCAACTTGTTACCAGCTTGACACGGGAAGTGTTTTCGGGGAATCGGGCTCACCATGGAGTCCCTCAGATATACCTCGCTGTTTGTCTTCTCTGGCATTTTAGAGCCATGCGCATACGATCATTAGAATGACAGCTTGTGTTTTGAGGATTCCTAGTTCAATAATATTTTGTGTCGGAAAGTAGGCCTCTCTCCGGTCTTCTTTCTGAAGTTCGCGATAGTTAGTATCTGATAATTGAAGCAACGAAGGTATACAAACTAAAAGCTCCCTAAAACTTTCGACAAGATCGACCTCATATTCACAGTATTCTTTCTTACAGGAGCCCATAGCATTAAATGTTGTTAAGACATCGAAATCAATCCACACAATCTTCTGCCAGACGCAACTAGCATACCTATTCCCTATTCTTCGGGTGATCAGAGGCTCAGACCACTGTATATCTCTTTAATACCATCAGCCGCATGTTGAAAGAGAGGGTCAGAATAATTGACACAATTTAATCCTTCAGTATCTGGCAGATACTCCAACACAACCGCCCTCGGTTGGAATTGATCATTGATAAAATGTTCAAGAGGCGGCCAAAAACTGACGGATCAGCGTGTCGATATAACTGTAAAAGAATGGAACAAGCCACTTTCACAGACATTGAATCTGTATAGGTTATGATAGGCATTTAATTCACAGCGAAAGTGATTTAGATCACGGCCCTCTTTGGTGTACCCTAGATTTCCATTATCATGGAACTAACCCGTTAGTCTTACCATGGACGAATATATTTCACAAGCTTCATGACACACGTCTCCCCCCTCTCTGAACTAAATTTATGGTTGATGAATTTGAGCGGCTGATTTCTCATTCTATATCAATGATATTAGAACAGAGCTGAGAGGATGATAAATTAGTAAACCATTATATAGAGTTCTGTGAGAAAGAAATTCTCTCCTGATAAGTTTTCTTTTGCAAACATAGTTTACGGCCTCTATTAATCCAATAATAGTATTGGTCCTATTGGATTATTGTCACTCCTCAAGTAAAATACTTAACCCAGATGCATAACCTGATCGGTATTGCCATAACGTAACCGGTAAACAAGCAGTCAGCGGACATCTCTGTATTCCATACAAATTGGCCCTTTTTGATACTTTAATATATCAGCAACCAGAAATAGTAAGAATATAAAATTTAAAGAGGATATATAAGTATATATAATTTACTATATATAAAGTAAAAAAGACAAAATAATTGATACGTTATTCAGTATTAAATATTACCGTTGTATTTTTGATATTCTGGATCAATAGCTTAACGAGGGAAGAAAAAAAATTATAAAAATTAATTATAGACTTATATAGATACTCTTATATTATATTTTAAAATTATATTTTCAATATCTCTGGTTGCTAAGATATTCAAGTATCAAAAAAGGCCAATTTGTATGGAATACAGAGATGGCCGCTCGTTTACTGGTTACGTTGGTTTGTACTGATTACAAACCACATAAATCGCCACGCGAGGAGGCCTTGAATACATTTCCATCTTCAAGTTCAACAGATCAAATTAAAATTGAGATATTAATTTCTTGATCTACTCAAACAACTGAAAAAGAAATGGCTGATCTACCCGTTTCAAAAACTCAAGTAGACTCAGCTGTCGATCAAGCAAGACACCTCCCCGAGTCAATCGGTATCATGATCCACAATGCACACAATCTACAGGGACAAAAGGACCTCTTAATCTGGATTCGACGAGTTGAAAACGCGCTTCAGCAAAATGACCTTCAAGATCTCATTGACGAAAAGATTCCTCGACCATCGGAAGATTCTCCGAAATATGCTCTATGGCGAAAGTACTCGAAGCTGGTAAAGGGATGGCTTTTCACAACTTTATCTGACCATATCGTAAAGGAACTCCAATACACTCACAAGACATATGAGTATGCAGACGAGTTCTATATGGCAATTCTCAACGCGGCAGTTGGTCATAATTGGGTGTTCTCTCGTAGTTTTGATGCAATAAAACGAGAAAACTATCGAACTATTGCAGAATTTGTTGATGACTATTGTGAAAAATGGGAGCTTCTTGAGAAGATCAATTTTAGAACGAGGACTCCTGCCGATGCAATCTGCGAAGTTCTGGAACAAGTTCGAGACGACATGCCTATTTTATATCTGAGATATACTGTTGACGGTAACAGCGAAGCGACGCCCTCCGACTTTATGTCTATTTGTGGAAGGGTCAAAAAGTTGGCTCCTGATCGACAGAAGAACAGCGCACTTAGCAAAAAGAATATAAAATCCACTACCCAAACATCTTGGCTCGACCTGCAGGGCCCCAGTGAAAAACGTGCCAGAATACGGAACGAACCTCCTCAGGCAGTTAGTGCAGAGGAGTGGGTCAAAGACTGGGTAGAATCGCCCAGCCAGAAAACGGAAAGGGGGAAATGCGCGTTCTGTAATTTTCTTGGACATGGTGCTGCGGATTGCTACTATCTCAACATTTCGAATCGTCCAAATGGATGGAAACCACGCCCAACACTTTGGTGTTATCTGCCTTAAGACTGGGCTTGGGGTATCTATTCATGACCACTACGATCAAGTCCCGAGGGGCAGGTACAATGAAATCTTGCTTATATCTGATTAAGCACTCTCACAGCCACAAAATGCACTCATGATATGGTTGTCACGAGATCATTCTGGGGCGGCGTTGATCCTAGAGGCCAAGAAAGATGTGAAGCCTAGTCAGTTTGTCTTCACTCTGTCTGTTTATTGTATCTAGGCTCATTGGCAAATATTGGGTGATATGAATGAGCCTTAGATATTTAGTAGGATATCACGGAATGAGATCTTTTGCACCTTAACGTTTTATTAAGCTTTCTTTTAGTCCACCACCCCCCCCCCCCCCAAAAAAAGGCTTGTCTAATACTGGGCATTGATAGGGATGGTAGTAGATTTACCATGCTTGCCAGGCTCTTCTTTTGAATTGATATTAAGAGATATGGGTGATGTAAAGGAAAACTGATATTCAAGCCCTGATCCTTCCAAGTAATTGTAGAGTTATATAATAGTTATTAGCTGCGCTGAGCGTCAGCTTCCATTATTTAATAGCGTCCATACCATCTCCTTATGCCTTCCCAAAAAAAAAACAAAGTTGACTGAAGTGCTGTCCTCTTTGCTGGCTTTGTGTATTGACATCGGCGCCTCTCTCCAACAGCAGTCCTACAGCATGCTGGAAACCTCCTGACAAGCACACCGAATATTACATATCGGAAGGTATTTCTCATTTGTGTGACGACTACGGCCACAGAGTTATTGCCAGGGGAGTGGAGACCGGCAATAACAACATTGTGTCCGTTGATGCTGTCGAGTGTGTAGAGTGGTCATTGGGCGGCTGTGGCAGGCGCTTATGTTCGCTGTCCAACATTGTCATAGCAGTGATCCATTGGATTTCCAGCGGGCAGATCCAGACCAACCATATAGTCATTATGAGTTCGTTTACCGCCGTCTGTTGACATAATGAATAGATATTTGGCGGAAGGCAAAGGCTCGATTCTGGTGGATGCGGATGATTTTAAAGAGACATGTTCCCCGCAACAACAGTGAGGCTGAAACCGTGTGTGATGGGCAGTACATTTCCCTCTGGTTCTACAGAAATATCTGAAATGTCGGTTGAACCTAAGTTGTCTCCAAAGGGATGGACAGAAGGACACGGGATGGGTCCCTGATACTTCATTGAATGGTGCCAGATGTCATGCTTCTGGGTCTCGACACTTCTCTTTTGATACCGGGACTGTATGAGTCGTACCTTATCACTTGTTAGTTACAATACTACTATTACTAATGAGTACTACTGCTAACGGTAGTTACCTACCTACAGATATTAATTAGGTGGTATACCAAGTAGTACTATACTAAGGTAATATTGAATCCCATTAGAGCTTCTACGATTAGAAACGTTGCATTTTTTCTGTAACCCTCCCTTCCTCCGTATACCAGGTCTGCTAGAATAGCACTACTATGATACTGACCTGTACATCGGTATCTAACCAGGCTCCTTCTATAATACCCTGAGTATGGGGCGGAAGGATCCAGAGACTACCTAAAATGGATCCACCATAGAATCGAGTTAGAATAAGTCTGTCCTATTAGTGGGGCATGCATGAGATTGATTTGAAGTTGATAGCTTCCGCAATACAATCCCTGCAGTCCAAAGAACCCAATGCTCTCGAGAAAGCTTCCTTCCTTTGGGATTTAATTTGGTAGTGGCGCAGGTTGGACACGTCAGAGCTGCATAGCAACCCCGCTCTGGTGTATGTGTATGTATTTACTATAATCAGGCTGTCACGAAGTACTTACACTTATCTAGAAAGCATTCTCCTTAAATCTGATACCACGTTCTGTCTTTTCCATCTCATATTTAATCCAAAGAAGGAAGTGATGGCTATAAAAGCCAAAAGGCCAAAGACTACGTCTAGCCAATATACTCAGGAGGGATACAGCGACGAACCCACAGTGCAGCCTGTGGATGAATATCCTGAGGAGTCCACCGCGGAGCCTCTTCCTGAATCGGTGGTGGAATACTATCCGGATGAACCCACAGTGCAGCTTGTGGAGGAATATCCTGAGGAGTCCACCGCGGAGCCTCTTCCTGAATCGGTGGTGGAATACTATCCGGATGAACCCACAGTGCAGCTTGTGGAGGAATATCCTGAGGAGTTCACCGCGGAGCCTCTTCCTGAATCGGTGGTGGAATACTATCCGGATGAACCCACAGTGCAGCTTGTGGAGGAGTATCTGAAGAAACCTATAGCGGAACCTGACCCCATAAGTGACCCTGAAATTACTGAATATTCCCAGCCCGAAGATTGGTAAGACACCTCAAATTGCGCCAAGAGAAAGTCCATTGGAACTAACGCAAGTATAAACTATGATAGTCCCTATGAAGGATGTGCGGTGACTATTTTGATCGGCCCCAGGCAAAAGCAATATACCATTCCGCAGGCTCTACTAAACAAATTCCCGACTCTCCAAAATACTTCCCAGTCCACTGAACCATCTTCAAGTCGCATTTTCGGTTCATACAAGAATAACCAGCCCTCAGCAATCAGGCTGCCAGATGTGGACGAGGACATCGGACACACTCTCATGCACTACCTCTACACGGGGGATTTCCAGACATTGAAGGCCCCGTCTAAGTGTGACATGTCGAAGCGTACCAAAGAATATACCCGAAGCGTCCTTACATACCGTACAGCTCTGGCTTATGGGCTTAAGCCACTCGAAGATCATGCAAAGAGATATATGGAAATATTTGATCCACATATTCAAATCTTCGATATCATTCGTCTCGCTAGGAGAGACTTCCCTAAGATTTCAGATAACCAATGGTACTCTGACTATCTCTCAGCAAGAATTTTGGCAGCTTTTGATACCAATGAAGACATTTTTCTGAGTGAACAGTATTTTAAGGGATTTGGTGGAACACCGGAATTTGATACGTTTCTTGGGAAGACTATTGCGCTGGCTTATTCGAGCAAAATATCTGCCATACGGTCGGGGGCAATGTTCAATGTTGCGGTCGCAGGCCCTGTGTTGCCCAGGGAAGTTGACCTTACCGTTCAGAATGGACAAGTACTGGCTGGTGGCAACGGGGATTTGAAGTTGCCTGAACAGCAACGGCTATCACCCGAGCCAGAGCTTAACCATGGCCAAGGAGAGGGAGCCATAAGAAGAGGGACAGATATCTCTATAAAAACAGAGTCTGACGGATACTGTCGCCCGGGATTTGAGAATGGCAGCCAAATTTATGTGACAGAAGACCTCCAATCTTCTCGGATTAACGTGGCAACGCCAGACTCAGATTTTGGTGAGAATTCTGCTCTGGAGCAAGCACTGCCTCGTGCAGAGCCAGGTTTAGGAGGCTATAAATGCCCAAATTGGCAAACACATTTACTTGACGAGAAGCTTTACAGGGACTGCAAGGCCTGTCGCAGTCGCATCCTCCAGATGTTTGTTGGCTTGGTTCCATAGCAAAAGGATGAAGTGGACTATTACAGTTCTTGGAACATGCAAGATGCGCTGTGAGGTGGTTGATCGAGGTTGGATCGCGTGACTGCTTGTACTTGCCATAGTAAACCATTCGCTCAATCAAATGTTTCTGATAAACAACGTTTATACGGCCAATCTCGCCGTCCACTGCGGAACATGGGATACATATTTGCATTCCCTCATCCAGGAAATTTGGATACGAATGAGATAATTTGAACTTTTTTGTTGAATACTCCGTATGGACGTACAGAGTAGTTACTACGTAGTAATCAAGGTTTCTATCCGTAGGTAACTCAAGTTAAAAATTTAGTTTAGTTCTGGCTTGATGAACTTGTGGTTCTTACTAAATATTAGACCACTTAGTTTCTCGGCCAGATTAACCTGCCAACGAGTATCAACCCGGCCTGGGAGTGGTGGAGGATGCAGAGTTCATACTAAGCTACACTACACTATAGCATATACTAATTCAAAAGGACGGCTGAGGTCGGATTTTGCCTATGTGACTGAAAGCTCAGTATGTACGGCTTTTGTTACTAATATCACCAGAAGGTCCCCCAGCCAAGCCTAGGACAATATACAGCGGCCGTCCTGGGGTATTGACATTGACATCAACGCTCCATACAGCCCCAGTACCATTCCATGCCCCTCCCTCCTCCTCCATCATTCCATCTCTCTTTTCTTTTGCAGGTTTTCTCTCTTTTTTTTTTCCCCGTTAATACCCCTTTCCCTCCCATGTAAAGAAGAATATGATACTAAGCCCTCGATATATGGCCGGAAACGGACAAGAGAGCATATCAAACTTCGACAACGGCCTTCGCCCCGAGGTTGATTGTTGAACGCGGACAACATCTTAGAGAAACAAAGGGCTGCCTTGATTGAAGTTTGAGTAAACCCCTCCTTAGGCAGCGGGGGTAGGAGCGGCAACAACAATGGTCTTGATGTGATCAAACTCCTGCTCCTCTAGCCCAGCTGCAGTCTCGGCAAGATGGGGGTAGTCACAATCCGACTGGCCACCACAGCATCGGCGGAAGTTCGAGAGGCGTTCCGAAATTGAACTCGCCAGGCAGTCATTGCCGCCCCGGAAAACACCGCTAAGCGAGTTGCAACATGATCGAGTTTTACCCACATCCTGGTTGCCGTTCACATAGCATTTGCAAGCCAGGGAGGGGGCAGTCAACATGGCAGCAACTGCCATAGTAAAGATGGAGGAGAACTGCATTTTGGCGGATGTGAAGGAGGCAGAGTTGCTGGTCGTGGAAAGATTTAAGTGTTTTTAGTGGAATTTTCTCAGGCTGTAAAGAAGATGAGCGATTGATATAGACGGAGGACTATATCAAGAAAAGTAGCAGCAGACGGCGAGGGTTTATATAACTTTTGGAACTGAATTTTTGGGGCCTTTGGCTTACGGAGTTCGCCAGAGACCACACTGGATACGGTTCTATGTCACGACAAGAAGTTGTTGGCGTACATGGCCATAAGCATGTCAGACGTCAGACATATCCTGAATCCCCTCAACCAGCTGGCCCTGGCCCTTCTATGTTGCATCATGCCACCAATCAACCTTTGCTCTATGGCTTTTGTTAATTTATACCGCGGGGAATGTAGCATCGAATGATGATTCTAAGACACAATATTCCCTTCATATCCTAAAATATGCCTTTTTTGGTTTAGTAGATGGCAAGGGTCCTCATGGTTCTAAGCCTCTAGAGTCCAGAACTTGGCTAAAAGGTGAGTTGCTTCTCGAACTGTGGTTGTGTCTAGTATTCTCATTTTGTCCAGGGGGCTAGTTTGCCTCCTCTTAGGTTCCGTAAGACTGGTGTCTGTACTCTGTAGGTATAGGTACTCTATAGTTTCAGTGCGGTTTTCTCACCCGGAGTCGATATCTGGGCGGAGAGTCCCTCACCACCAACTGAACCTGTACTTGTGTCTGACCGAAAACATGTATCAAATTTGGACAGTCCGATAGATACAACAGGCAGCGCTTGGGATTGTTTTTTACCGAACCTTGGTGTAATGTTCAGCCAAGGCTAAAGCCCTAGAAGTAGGTCATTCGAAGAGTTAATACAATGAACTCAATTGATATATTAAAAATAGATAATTAAATTAAAGTAAAATAAAAATAAAGCTAGTAAACCTTGGTTCGGAATCTCCGGATGAATACCTATAATTTCATATCGAGTACGTAATTTGGACCCTAATTGGCCAGAAAGAACAATCACCGATCCCTGCCCTTAGTAGCTCCACTATCCAGTAAATACGAACTACAGAGTAGTTACTAGTCTATATGGGGAAATTCATTAATTAATCTTGATTAAAGTACTTATGCATGTGTTCTTTTGTATGAGACATAAGCCATGGCAAACAATCTACGGAGTAGACTCCGTTGGACACATCCGGGCATCCGAAGGAACCTCTAATTCCAACATTCTCCATGTGCTCTTCAAGCAGCCCATGTCCATATTCGAGATGAAGAGTATGGACAGGGAGCTCCCTCAATTACCTAGAGCGCTTCCAGGCCTCACCGAGAATTAGAGTCAGACTCTGAGTCTCCATGCTTACTACTACAATTGCTAGAGATATAGGGCATAATCCATATACACTCTCAAATCATGAAACCTTGGCACTCCCAGGGTATTAATGAGAGTGGATGAAACCCACTGACGGCGTTTGGTTTGACCGGACCAGTCATATGATCGGAATGAGTAGGGTCTTGAGTGCCCACGAAGCACTGCCATGTGTCTTGGATTTTGTTCGACAATAACAAATCAATACTGTCCCACTCTTCATGAGACCTGGGAGTGAGCCACATACTAGAGTCCCCCGCCTCCCCGCGGGAATTGATCCCAAAGTACACGATGCGGCCACCATCATTCCACCACATCGATGTGCTCACCAGGTCAACAGGGGCAGCACTGCTGTGCAGTTTATGGACGGCGTGTCTGGGCTCCAGGAAATCCGAGCAAAGCTCGGAGATCCTGGCCTGGGTGATCTTACCGATTATATTTGGAATGACAAGACGATTCCGGACAAACAAGATCCGGACGAGGCCCCCTTTGAGCGAACCAGACCTTCAGCCGCAATCTGCAAAATCGCTGTGGATAGTTGCGCTAGGGATTGCCACGCTGGGTGTGTACCAAACAGAGAACGGCTTGGTTGGTGTGTTGGTATGTACCCTACCACGCCGAGGAAATTGGGGGTTGGTCCTTTCCCCCGAAGCTGACCTCGAGTAGCCCGCCTTAACTCCATTGCTTCTGATTACAGAGAGGTATCTGGGTTCTGAGTTTGGTAGCTCTACGGGATCCAATCCACAGTATTCTACTCCTTTCGTAGATACCGTATGGGGTACCGCTATCGTTGCTTCGTTTCTTATGATTACTCTAGCAGATTGGGAGTTTCAAGGATATCTGCTCTCGGCTATTCCAGTGGCCGCGTTACTCGGTGTCTATGTTACTCTGACATCTAGGCGAAACGCTCGCTACGTTCCTTGCCTGGATAGTGAAGCCGCCATCCGCCCCCTTGCGCTGCGTGTGGTGAGTCTGTTGGTCATCGTATTTGGTGTGGATACGATCGCCTTTGGCTTCCCCCGAAACCAACCTATGGCAGCCACCTTCATGTTGGGTTTAGTAAAAGCTTCGACGTGGTATTTTCTCATAGAGATAGTATGTGCCATTTTTCCATCAATAACACTAAGCAGGACTTACTGACCATGTCAGTAGACTCGACATTGTTCCTGGTGTACTGTTGTTGCCATAAGACTATTCGGTGTTATATCTGCACGAAATCTATGGATGCTCTCTTCGGATACTCAGGCCTTCTTACATGTTACCGCGTCGCTCCTGACCCTCGGCCAGGTTATCTATGGACTGCCAGGGCAAGCAAAATCTCGATCAGCTCTCTGGGTACTTTTTGTCGTACCTCTTATCCCATACCTCATCGACACTCTTAGGATTGCGCAGTCTCCAATAGTCTCCTCTGGGCAGCATCCGATCGAAGCTTTGATCCACAACGCCAGGAGGGACTTTGACGCCCTACTCCGGAAGCAATCCCAAAATTACACTGTTGCTCATAAGGAATATCGGCGTCGATACGGTATAGAGCCGCCAGCCGGCTTTGAAGCCTGGTTTGAATTTGCCAAACTACACCAATCGCCGATTATTGACGAATTTGACAACATTTATGAAGCTATTTCGCCATTCTGGCATTTAAGCGGGCAAGATATTCGTGATACCATGGATGAGATACAAAATATGCATACGTCGCATAGTGAGGTGTGGTTCTGTACATTTTCTGGTCAACAGGCAAAGACTTACTGTAGACATCCGGGTCGCATTTTCGACAGACACATACAATCCTCATTTGACCACCTTATGAGCGGCCTGTCCCGTGTGCTGCCAGACTTCAAATTTCTCGTCAATCACCTGGATGAGCCGAGAGTTGTGATGCCTCCACCACCGCAGGGTCCAGAGAGCCTTCGCAGCAAACCCTTCAACTTGACCGATCTTTCGAGACGGCCGGTGTGGGACACATTGACGAAATCCTGCTCCTCCCGAGAAATGGTGGCTACCCACACAGCGAAAGAGCCGGCCCTCCCCTTCGTGACCGATCCCATATTGGCCATCGATCTCTGCCAGCATCCCGAGTATAGCACGATGCATGGCCTGACTATCAGCCCCACATCTTTTTATCTATTTGAGGGTGCAGTGCCGATCCTCTCCACAGGGTCTCTGTCGACGATGGGTGATATCCTATATCCCAGTCCAGCCTATAACGAAGACGAGTTCAAATACACTGTAGATACACCCGATATCGACTGGGATAAAAAGCAGAACAATCTCTACTGGGCAGGCTCTACTACGGGTGGCTTTGCCGTAGATGAGAAGTGGCAGTACTACCATCGACAACGATTTGTCCAGTTGGCGCAGAACCTCGAACGGCATCAGTACTCCTATCTGCAGGAAAATGCCGGTATAATCAGCCCGGCCACATCGTCGTCATTCATTAACGGCCGATTTTTTAATGCGGCCTTTACTCGGATATTCCAATGCGAGCGCAGATCCTGCAGGGATCAGCATGCCTACTTTAAGATAAAGTCGTGGGCAGATAAAGACCAACCTCTTCGATCACGGCTTGTGTTTGATATAGATGGCAACGGTATCAGCGGACGGTACTATAAACTTCTTGCTTCCAAGTCACTTCCATTGAAACAGACCTTGCTACGGGAGTGGCACGACGAACGGCTTAGGCCATGGGTTCATTATGTTCCAGTTAGTCTTGGCATGGAAGAGCTTCCTGAGATCGTTCGGTATCTTACGTCCACTAAGACTGGGCAGGGAAGAGCTCAAGAAATCGCGGAACAAGGCCGTGGGTGGTTTGCTAAAGCCTTCCGCGAAGTTGACCTGACCATATATATGTACCGACTCATGCTGGAGCTGGCCAGGCTACAAGATCCGAACCGGCTGGCCATTTGACACTGACGGCAATATCTGCCTCGCTTGCACATCCATGGTTAGCTCACATTGCATTCTAGAATGATTACTTTATCGACACTGAAATATGGATTGTTGGTACTTGGATTAGATAGATCTAATCGAAAGGTTCAGGAGCAACTGTTTGATTGACACTCAAGATACTACATGATCGCTGCAGAGCCAACGGGAGCCAGACAGGAATTTCTATAGCATCAAAGACCCATTTAGATCGTGTATACTGTAAAATATGGCAGCTGCTATGCTGCCATCCGAGGCTCCCAGAGGAGGTCTTACAGATCTTCCGTACCCCATAGGCACCGTACCGTCAAGAAATAAAATAAAATAAAAATCAAATTAAATTAAATTAAATAAAAAAAAGAAAAAGAAAAAGAATGAATAAATCCCTCACTTGCCCCCACAATAGCGCGCCACCGAGGCAGCTGCCCCCATATGAAAGATGCATATGCCAAGGCGCTGGCATGAGCTGGAGACCAAGGAAACGAGAGGCGATGGTTGTATTTGACAAGCGTTCTTCTTCAGGATTTGCCTGGTCTACAATTCCCGGATATAAATGGATACCTTTATATACTCTCAAAACGTCTAGTCATGCTGCGCCCTCTCGCACGCTGTAGACTTGTCCGCCAACGTGGACTTCACTACCGTCTTCTCTTGGGGCTGTCAACATGCTTGTGTGTCTGGACAGTGCTGGAAGTGCTTTTCATTCAGCACCGAGTCTCCGCTGTGGACCGTATTCCGTCCGCTCCCCCACACCATTTCGAGCGAATATTTGTTGCGAGTACGCACTGGAATAACGAAGCTATCCTCCGAAGCCATTGGAACAATGCCATGATTGAACTAGTGAAGACGTGGGGCCCAGAAAACATCTTCGTGAGCATTTTTGAAAGCGGCAGCTGGGATGACACAAAGGGAGCGCTTCGGGATCTCGACCACGAGCTGGATCGATTAGGCGTACGGCGAAACCTTACACTCTCTGAGATAACTCACCAAGATGAGATTTCAGGTCCTCTGGGTGACGGTTGGATCGACACTCCCCGTGGTCAAAAGGAATTGAGACGCATACCGTATCTTGCGAGGCTGCGCAATTTAACCCTGCGTCCCTTGGAGGATCTGGCCCGGAACGGCATAGTATTCGACAAGGTGCTTTTTCTAAATGATGTGATCTTCACTGTATGTGTCTCAATGTGTACGGGAGAGGTATACTAGTAGGCTTATTGACTCGCCGATACAGGTGGACGACGTAGTCTCCTTACTCAACACAAATGACGGTGTGTACGCCGCCGCTTGCGCTTTAGATTTCTCCAAGCCTCCTCATTACTATGATACATTTGCTCTGCGTGATTCCAACGGAGATGAGACTTTGATGCAGAAATGGCCTTATTTCCGCAGCGCAACTTCGCGGGATGCACTGCTCGCGATGTCTCCCGTGCCGGTGAAGAGTTGCTGGAACGGTATGGGTACGCAAGTTTTGTCTTTCCCTCCTTCCTTTCTCTCTTTCTTCGTTCTATTGAGTCTCGAGGACACTAGACTGATTATAAGACTATCATAGTAATCATGCCTATAACCCCCTTTCTATCGGACCCCCCGTTACAATTCCGCGCAATACCCGATTCTCTGGCACAACTTCATCTGGAGGGCTCTGAATGTTGCTTGATTCATGCAGATAATCCTCTTTCCTCGGTACAAGGTGTCTATTTGAACCCTAGAGTTCGTGTGGGTTATAATGGCCCCGCGTACGCAGCGGTGCATCCTCATACGGCGTGGATCTCGCTACACAATGTTGCGCTGGCTCTGTGGGAAAACCGAATCCGACGCTGGACCACGAACTTGTCCTTTGGAAGATGGGTTATTCGAAGAAGGGTTACTAGTTGGGAGAAACATCATAGCGCCCGTTTCGAGCTAGCGACATTCTGTTTGATCGACGAGATGCAGGTCCTGGTGGGGAACGGGTGGGCTCATGTGTGATGGGAGACCCAATTGTGTATCAATATATGAGAGAGAGAGAGAGAGTGAGTGAGTCAACCTGCATGGGGGCAATGTGTTTATTTAGTCTTTGCTGCACCATTTTTTTGTTTTGTTTTTTTAATTAGGTGAAATAACATTTATACAAGGAAATTTTTGGCACAATTGAAGTTCGATTGTGGAGAGGAACCTTGTCCCAGGTTCTCCCTCTCCAGACATCAACTCACGCAGAACTAGGTACTTGATAGATCCAATCGACTTCAGCATGTTACAGTCTCTTTCAGTGTGTGTATGTGTATACATTATTCGCTGGTCTCGAGCTAATTCGCCTCAGCCTTATAGTCACCCGGAGGTCAGAAGTTCCAACTTGACGCATTCGAAGTCCATGATGGAACAAATGAAGTATGTGCCTGTTTCTTAGCGAGTGGGGGCAGCTTTCGTTTTATGTCCCATCGAGCTGCATGCTGGGATGGGCCAGTCAAGTGGTGCCAGCTGGTGTGTGGGGGGTTGAAAAGCTGATCTGAATGGATTTCTTCAACGTGTAAAATCTCCCAATTTCCAACCTCTTCCCACGCACTGGCTGGTCTAAAGCATCAAAATGTCGCATCGCAGTCATGTCCCTCGACTGCTAGGCAGAGGTGAAGAAACGTACAGATGAGCCATGTTCTCTATGTCAAGATGTAGACGGGAACTTCATGCTGAATTATTGCTATCAATCCGTTTCATACAATCGCTCAGCAATCCCTCCTGCTGACATCTCTGATTACACCTTGGAACGCTTATTCCATGATGATTGTTCTGGGCGCCGAGATATTGACATGGAATCTCTCTGCCAGCCTTGTAGACACATGAGGTTGGGACATCTCGTGCGATGTGTTCTCCTTCTCGGGGTCAAAGAAAAAGTGATACATCGATCAAAGTTTGGAATCTCTTCTACCAACCCCCTAGGAATATATAGTATGCAATTAAAACCAGGGACGCTCGGTGAGGTACAAGCCCGATCGATATCCTGCCAGACCTGCCGAACCTTGGTTCACCACGCATCCGAGATAGCAGACCGGAACAAATTTGCATCTCACGAGGAAATAAGACTTTTGGTAAACATCAAAACCTGGTTCGGAGGGCTTATAGAGATTAGGCTGTATCTCAGTGGGCCCGTGTATATTGATGAAAGTATGATGGGGGTTCCCTGGATAAATCCTCAATGGTCGGTTGGTTATTGAATACAGAGGACTAATGACTTCTATATTCCAGATGCTATGAGATTTCTTGCAACTAGCGATTATCTATCAGACAATGATCTGGTATCCCTACAACGGCCGCAGCCGCAAGTGAATTGGAACGCAGTCGCTTCCTGGCTCCAGGATTGCGACAACAATACTAAGCATGTCAACCTCTGTCGCCCCGAATCATGCCGGCCATCAGTTCGGGGATTCCGTGTTATTGATATAAAGAAGAGATGCGTAGTACTCGCAGCTCAACCCTGTAAATACGCCACGTTAAGCTATGTGTGGGGTAAAGTCGAGAATTCCCTTTACGCAACTACGAAAAACATCGGAGACCTTGAGAAAGAAGGACCTCTTACCAAGGCAAATAATTTACCAGCAACAATCAACGGTGCAATTGATGCTTGCTCCAGCCTCCACATACCATTCCTCTGGGTTGATCGTCTGTGTATATTGCAAGATGAGGCATTAGACCTAAAGGCAATTCATCTCAACGCGATGGGGAAGATATATAATCAATCATATTTAACCCTAGTTGCGATGTCAGGAAGTGACACCAGCTATAGCCTTCCTGGCACACCAGGAAAAAAAAAAAAAAAAGATACCACGATGGACCGGTCAGACCCAAAGTATTTGCCTGTTCCGAGAAATCGACGGAGTACCACTGGGTGGCTAGAATATCTAAGTGGAGAACTCGAGGATGGACATTTCAGGAGGCAATGCTTTCCCCGAGATTACTGGTCTTTTCTGACCAGGGACTTTTCTACGAATATCATGGCAAAGGAACTTATAATGAAGAAACTAGCAGATGTCAATACTCTAGTCTCTCAAAAGCCCGAACTCCATTGGCCCCATATGGCGACCTAGTATTTGAATTCATGACAAGGGACCTTACCTATAAATCCAATATACTTAAGGCATTCTCGGGGATTTTGCACTACGGTCTCCCATTTAGCGCACTTCAGTGGGGCAATCCTTTGGAGAACCATAGATGGGACATACCCTATGCGGCTTCAGGACGTGCCAGAAAGGTTTCCATCATGGTCATGGTCTTCCATTGATAATATAATACTGCTGCAGAGGGCGGGGTCACGGGTCAGATGCAGACTGTCTGTGTCATTAGCCCAATGGGCGATTTTAGCACAGGGGAATCCACAATCATCATTGAAGATGCTTCCGAGCACGTCAACACTGCAATCGGAGTTAAGTAGTGACCGCAGCAAGGCAGACGGATTGACTCGAATCACTCGACTTGCCGTGTTGCAAGCCTGGAAAGCGGGATGTTTCCCTGGGAGGCTTCCCGAATGCCTTAACAAAGAAGCGACATGGGAACAATATGATGCAATCATCCACCAGAAATGGAATTCCATCGCCGAAATGGTCGATGAGGCATATTCCGTGCAGTGGGAGCAACTTCCTCTCCAAAGCCAAGAGTCAAAGTTTCCCATTCAAATGCAAAGGGCCTGTGCAGATGGATGTATTATGCTTTATACTCAGTCACAGCGTCTTCAGATCAGAGAGCCAAACGAACATAGGATACTTTCCAAACTTCTGAGTAAAGACGGTGATATAGTCGGGTGGCTCACGCACAATTCTATCAACTGGGAGCGAATCCAGCGGATTCCCAGGTGGAATCACGGTGCGCAGTTCGATATTCTGGCTCTTTCTATCATGGAGTATGAGTATGATTTCGGTGATGTATTTGAAATTTCGGATGGATTGACCCAAGAGAATATGTATATGGATTATGGCGAACCTGCCAATATGTATGACGCTCCCTGTATTAACTTGATGGTTATCGAGACAAGGGATGGAATCGTGTTACGTATACGGAGTACACTGTACTAGACGTTTCAGAATTTTTTTTTTTTTTAAAAAAAAAAAAGAGAGGTACAAGGAGAGAGGTCATGCTTCTCCCCCTGCTCTATACGACCTATGAATCAGGATAGTATTATGGATTTTCTAAGGACAAAAAGCCAACAATAACATGATTAATATCACACTATAGTTACTAGTTACCATCTCTATAAAGCCTCCACCTGAAGGGGGCCATGCGAAAGCGGGGTAGATCCCTGGTTACCTCTCTGGAGGACGTCATGTATTAATTATATAGATAGGTGGTAAATTGTGATTTGGAAATATCAGTTCAAAGACACTTACATTATCTGAATTTATTTCGCTAGTAGCTGAACTTGTAAGAGGTCTATTGGCAAGCTTTATACATATCGGACTGAAAGAGACAAACACTACTATATGATAAGTATCAGCAGACTACAGTCTACAATTTTCAAAGAAAGTACTACTCTAACGAGAAGATTGTTCGTCTCGAATGGATAGATAGATACCTAACTAACTGATCTATGATTTTTCAAGCTACGTAATATCATAATCCCCCATAGTTTCTAGAAACCTTTTAAGGGAACCAACCAACCTCGTTGATGTGTAAGGTACTAGTAGTAAACTAATAACTATCGTATCGTATCGTATGTAATGCACAATTCCGGTAAACCATGTACCGGGTATTTTCAGGATCGACCCACAACTACTGGTAATGGAGTGCTCCGCCCATACCAACGTCTGGACTCTGCGGCATTTCCGCCTGCTATGATACCTCCTATTGGCTGGGTCGCTAATTATTCTACTTTGAACTTGCTTGCCAGATCCACTATCTGGAGGGGAATCCACTTTTGAGAGAGGGATGGGGTATGGAGTATACTGCTATATTATATCAAGTGCTAATCGTACTACAGAGTACTTACTACTGTGTAAGTAAGATAGCCGTCTTTCGTATTTACATTTTTGGGGAAGGGTAACTTACTGCGTACTGAATGAATGCAGTTCTCGTGCTTCTGGTATGTAGTCATGTAGCTAGAAAGTTGCCGAGGTCTAAAATCACCCTTCAGTTGCTATATATTCAATTGTTATAGATTCATGAAGTCGAGTTATGTACAACCAAGTGCAGTCCGTATAACATGGCTCAGCCGCTCCACCGCCTCGTCGAATTTCTCTTCCTTCTCCCAGGCAAAACACAGTCGAAGTCGATGTTTCAGCTCATTCCCCGGGAGATTATTCTCGGGCACAGCGAATAGCTCTCCCTGTGCAACCACCAGGTTCTGCTCCTTTAGCGCTATTTCAGTTGTCTCATTGGCGTCGAGAGAAGTCGGGAGTTTGAGCCAGATAAAGTAGCCTCCGAGGACAGTGTACGTCTCCGAATCTGAGGCGAAGGTCACGCCAAGGGGGAGAAGGTGCTGCCTGATCGCCGCCGTGAGGGCATGAGCACGTCGAGAATACGCTGGCAGAAGCGTTTCGTATATGTGTCTGTCCAGAGACCCGTTCTCTAGCATATCGTTGATGAAGGTCGACATGAGCTGTGAAGGTGCGCCACCGGAGTGTGACGAGCCCCTGGCAATCGTTTGTTAATGTGAATACATGGAAAGATACCGAAAGGACAAAGAACATACGCTGCGGAGAGGTCTCGGATGAACTCTGGCGTTCCCTCGGCCCATCCAACTCGACACCCTGGCGCAACAATCTTGCTGAAGCTGCCGTTACTGACGCAGTTTCCGAACAGATCAGCCGGTCCTCCGTCTAAATCTCTGTCCACGTCAACGATCCGCGGCAAGCGGGTAATCTCGCTGCCTGTGGCATCTGGTGGCCCCCAGTTCAAGAAATCATAAACGTCGTCGCTGACGATGAGAGCATCATACTTGCGCGCAAGGCGTACAAGGGCTTCGCGCCGCGACAGCGGCATGGTGGTTCCAGACGGGTTAGAAAATGCTGGAACGCAGTAGATGATATGGGTGTATGTCTTCCGGTAAGGACGATCCGGAGCCGCCACCTATCTGCCTGTCAGCTACTTTGTACAGTATGATAGCACCAGAAGCGGGGTTCTATACAGGTGGATGGTCTATAGTACTCTGCTGGAGAGCTCTCTCAAGAGAATCCACGTCTATGCCATCTTCGTCCTCAGGTACGGCTCTTAGCCGATCGTAGAAACCGGCGTCCTGAAAGATGCCAAATACTAAATGGTAGATCGGTTCAACCATCCACACGTATCTCGTATGCCTGGGGTCCGTGAAAACCTGGAGGACACAGGCTAAGTTTTGGCTGGCACCTCCAGAGATACAGATACGCTCTGCGCCCACGGTTCGCGGGAGGCTATATTTTCCGCCTAGCCAGTCCGCAATATTCTTTCTAAGTTCGAAGTGCCCTTCATCTGGGCCGTATCCTAGCCCTGGCTCAGCGATGACGGGATTGGACAAAACCGACACCGCCGCATTTTGCAGGAGCTGAATAGGGAACAGATCAAACGCAGGCCAGCCCCGGGATAAATTAAGGGCAGATGCGGGCGGCATTTTGGAGTAGTGGAGAATTATGTACCAAACGAAATTGTTGTTACTGTTGTTGTTGTTGTTGGAGATGTGGTTGGGGGGTAATTTATATACGGATCTCTTGGGGTCGTCGAGTGGAGCCGATATCGCTGGATTGGGAAATGTATGCGTTCCGGCCAATCAAACCCTGTCTGGCAATGGAGGCCAATATCCTCACGCAAGGTATATATATAAAGGCCTGATAGCACGCTGGTCAAACCTGCCTCTTTCATCTTGCTTGCTGTATCCCATCTTTATTGACCCCCCCCAATATCCGTGACAGAAGCCATATACATTTGATACAAGCAAAATGGTTAAAATCAGGGAATTTGCTGTGGAGCAGGTACGCACTCCTCATTATCAGTAAGAGGAGACGTATGGGCTGACTCTCGGAACAGTGGATGAACACTTATGAGAACGATGCTAAGTACAACCTCGCGGAGACTTGCTGTGCATCAATCTCACTCAACGATCTCATGTCCTTTTCTGGTCAGCAAACCAGCATCATAGACTACACGCAGAAGCAAGTCTACGGTGCAATCCGTGGGTCGACGGCTTTGCGGTCTAACATTGCCAAATTGTACGCCACGGAGTCTTCCGGTCATCTGTCTCCAGGCAATGTCCTCGTCACAAATGGTGCCATCCAGGCCAACTTCCTAGCACTCTACACGAGCGTGGGGCCTGGAGATCATGTCATTTGCCACTACCCAACTTATCAACAACTATATTCTGTGCCTGAAGCTTGTGGTGCCGAGGTCGATCTGTGGAGATCAAAGGAAGACGCTGGCTGGCAGCTAGATCTGCAAGAGCTGAGATCATTGATCAAGCCGAACACTAAGCTCATCATCATCAAGTGAGTGGCTACCGGTCTAGGTTACTCAAGAGATGTCTAACGGGAGATATAGCAACCCACAGAACCCAACTGGCGCTGTGCTCAGCCGCGATATACTGCAAGGGATCGTTGATATCGCACGTCAGCACAGCATTATGATCCACAGTGATGAAGTGTATCGGCCTCTTTTCCACTCCGTAGACACCGACCAGCAAGAGCACTCACCATCTATTCTCTCGCTGGGATATGACAATGTGGTTGTAACCGGCTCCATGTCCAAGGCATTCAGCTTAGCGGGTATCCGGCTCGGATGGATTGTATCAAGGAGCAGTGCGACCATCGAAGCATGCGCCGCTACTCGCGATTACACCGTTATTTCCGTCGGACAGCTCGACGACAGAGTCGCGACGCTTGCTCTAAGCACACCAACAGTGCATAACTTACTTGAACGCAACATTCAACTAGCTAGGCAGAATCTTGCCGCCCTGGACACTTTCATAGAAGAGTTTGAGTGGGCCATTGAATGGACGCGGCCACAAGCGGGGACCACTGCGTTCATCAAATTCGTTAATCGAGAAGGCAAGCTAATCGATGATGTTATATTCTGCCAGCAACTGCAGAAGCAAACCGGTGTGATGCTCGTTCCTGGCAGTCTGTGCTTCGGAGACGGGGTGGACTTCAAAGGCTACGTGCGGATAGGCTATGTTCAAGAGCCCCAGGTGCTGGTAGACGGCCTCCAAGGTCTCAGAGAATTCATGCGCAACGGATATGAGCAACTACCTGTTGCCACCGCATGAGGCCTGAAGTTAGAGACCAGATGTTGGCGCACATGGTATCATGGAGTCTTGGTGCTATTCCTCCTGTCCTTCAGGGTTCGTCATGCTATAATAACAGCGAACCGTGAAAGTTAGTGTTAGAGGCAAGTTCGAGCAAATCCTAACGTGCACTTAAAATAAAACCAGCTGTATCCCCTGCTCCGTAAAGTAGATATCCCATGGTATCGAGCTACCAGACGACCAGAATATTCTCAACATATCCCTGGCTCTGGTGTAATTGCCCATTCCTAGGCTTTGCATATTGGCCATGCGGGTTTGGATCAGGTCGCGTTCGCTCGTGGCGCTAGTCTCACAACCAGCACTAAACATTGGCCAGAGGATTAGGATGTTGGCGGGGGAGAAGGGATCGATATTTGTAACAGCAGTGACGATATTGCTGATATCCTCCTTGACTTGGGCGTGGTCCCTCGGAAGCAATTGCACCCGGCGGTGGAGATGAAGCAGTGAGGCATGGACAAAGGCGTGATGGGTGTGCTGTAGGTCAGCTGGAAGCGCATTGTCATGGTTTTTTAATGTGGAATCTGAAACAGTCCTGTCCGTAACGGACCTGATCTTGTATTCTAGCGCCTGAGCCTCTTCTCGTAGCTGTCGTGGAAGGGTGACTGGCCCGCCACGTTTGGCAGCCGTGCATAGATCTTGTCGGCCTGCCATCTGTCCCAGCTGAGCCAACAGCGGTATAAGCTCTGGTGAGTAGCCAGATATATCATCCACATAGCCACAATGTGCACCTGAGATCTTATTCAGGTACCAACATGGCTCCCGGTCAGTTGGACCCGCGCTGATTCCTACCAGGCTCGCCATACTATCCAGCGTGGCAAACCATTTGACCAGGCACAAATCGAACGGATCGGCAACACTGGAAGCATCGGCATGGCGATCCAAAAAGGCCGCCAGTAAACGGGTTGCGCCGGACAAATGGGCATGCCATACGTCCCGATTTCCATTGCAGATATCATTCGTACACAAAGCAAGAGCTGTCATGGCCGTCTCTGCTCTTGACATCTCCTCTGCCCTACTTAGGGCAGTACATAAGCCAGACACAGCAGAGTTGGTGAACTTTAGAGTAGTCGTCCTTGAGCTCGCAGTGGTATCTCCCACCAAGCGGCCGTGATGACTACTTGCTGCTGCTAGGAGCGCATGAAGCAGGTGAGAGGTGTCCAAGGCGCGATTCACAAGCTGATGCACGAAAATGCCAGGCGCAGCGGGAAAGAGCAGCGGAGCGGTCTCCGTCGCAAAGAGGTGGAGGAAAAATCGGGACTCTTTTGTTGATAGAAATGGAGACGGGTTGAAGTTAAGCTGGCGTGGAAGAACTAAGACTGATTCGTCAATGCATAACCTGGGACTGAGAGAAGGCCCTTCGACTGAATCTTGACGCCTTGGGGTTTGGCTCTCGCTGACAAAGTTCAGGCCGTATCTACATTCCTTCGGGAAACGAGTGCATCGCGAACAAACTGGTCTGCGCAGATCACACTAAACATGGGCTTAGAAAGAACATTGTCCTTCATGGGTTGTTGGAAGTACGAATTACCTTGACCTTCTTCCTTCGACATTCCGAACAGCCATCGCGCCTTCGTTGTGGGGACCGGCCTTTGAGGGCGAGCGACTGCTGGCCCGCTTCCAATACTACCATGTCCACTGTTCAATTAGAAGTTGCAGCGAAATGCAAAGGCGGGTGTTAATTGATTGACAATCGGCATCTTCTTTCGGTAGAGAAGCGCCATGCACGTGACTCATCGGGGTTTCCGTTGACAGGTGTTCTGTACTGTAAATACAGAACGAGGGGTATTGACAAGACTATAGGAGGGGGGGTCATATCCAACAACTCCAGCGTCACTGTCAGGTTAATAGATTAGTATTTTTAATTGAAACAAATGATCCACCGCTTGAGCACCGGCGAAGTCAATACTGAAACTTTTTGATGATTGGGTGCATCGCATCCATCACCGAATAAGGAACAGTCGACATGCGGAGTATACAACAAGCGACTGTCTATAAAGAAGGATATCTCATGTCCTGTCCACCCCCAAGGCAACAAAACCCAGTCCCCATCTTCTACTACTAACATCCATCCAACCGCCACAATGAAATACACTCGCATGCCTATCGAGATCGAATCCCCCGAGGAATACGGCTACGAGAAGATCCAATACAACCTCTCCGAGAGTTCCATCACCGACCAGACCCTCGGATCGCTGGGGCTGCAGATCCCCGATCTGACGCTGCTCTACAACGAGCACAAGGGCAGCACAGCGCTCCGCTCCCTGATCGTGAAAGACCATGCTGATCTCACGCACAATGACGTGCTCATAACATCCGGTGCGGCTGGTGCTCTGTTCATCATTTCGAGCTCTCAGCTGACGCCGGCCGATCACCTCGTCGTTGTTCGCCCGAACTACGCCACGAATCTGGAGACGCCGCGGGCCATTGGCTGTGAGATCACATTCATCGATTTGTCCTTTGACTCGGGGTTTCAAATCGACATGGCCGCCGTGGAGGCCGCGATTAAACCCACCACGAAGATCCTCAGTATCACGACTCCGCATAACCCCACCGGCACTATCGTAACTCGCGGTACCATGGACCGACTCGTCGCTTTGACTAGGGAGAGAGGGGTTATCTTACTCGTTGACGAAACGTATGCCGGCATCTCGTACCAAGGTCGTCTCCCTATCGCTGCGTCTCTGGGCGACCATGTCATCAGCGTTTCGTCCTTGTCCAAATCCTTCGGGATCCCTGGTATCCGGATCGGGTGGATTATTAACAAGAACCCCAGGCTGCAGGAGACGTTCTTAGCCGCCAAAGAACAGATCAGCATCAGCGGCAGTGTGCTTGACGAGTGGATCGCCGAACAGGTTCTTACCCGCCAGGACGAGATCTTAACTGCCACCACCAAGGACATGGACCAGCGTCGCCAGATAGTGGCCGATTGGGTCCGGAAGGAGGGAGATCTGGTCGAATGGGTGAAGCCGGAGGGGGGCGTAGTCTGCTTTCCTCGTCTGAAGAAGGAGCCGGCTGGTGGGCTAGATGCTTTCTATCGCCGGCTGCTTCATCAATACGGGACCTATGTCGGGCCGGGCCATTGGTTCGAGCAGCCGGATACGTTCATGCGGATTGGATATGGGTGGCCCAGCGTGGAGGAGCTCAAGCGTGGGCTGGAGGGTATATCTCTGGCGCTTCGTGAAGGCCATTGATAATCGGCGGTGGTTTATCCAGAGTGACTGGTTTTTAAACTGGGCAAGGTTAGTAAAGTAGGGTTACGATAGCTGCTATTCCGGACACTTTCATAGAGAATAATATATCAGGGTTCCAATGACTCCCAATACCGCATACAATCACCAAAACATTAATTAATCAAATTTATACCCCAAATAAATAGCCCCAAGGCGAAAGAACCCCTTCAACAGAATACACTGCTACGACCGCGCAGTGCTCTCCACCCAAACATCATCCCTACGCACCCAAGACACAGACCCAAACGCAGGCGCCCTCAAAATCGATATGGAAAAGCTCTCCAAACGGGGCAATCCCGTAGTAAGCTGCAACAGATCCTCCTGCGACGGAAACACGTCCCGGGAAAGATTTAAATCCTCGCCGTTGATCGAATGCGCAATCTATGTAGTTCCCAACGTCAGCCATATCTATAGTAACCACTGGAAATTCAACAAAGATAAGAAAGAAAGAAGGAAGGAAGGAAGGAAGGAAAAATAGCTCACATCTTTCGTCTCCCGTTCAGGGACTCCCACAACTTCTACAATCTCCAGCTCGGAGCCACCCAATCTCAGCGTCTGTAATAGCTTCTGCTTGGCATCTGCAGTACCCACAGGGATAAGGACGCTGACACTGAGTACAGCCAGCCGTTGCTGCCGTCTCAGTACCCGCGCCAACTGCTCCAGCGATAGGGTATACAGCGTACAATCCAGCATTCTCAACCCAGACTCACCCTCACCCTCAGATGTAGTCAATCTCTCCACCACCATCCCAGTCCCCTCATGTCCAGACCCAACAGGCACAATCCCCTCGGGCTTCTTCACCGCGTCCCCGTTCTCATCCACATCTGCCGGATCATCCGGTATGCCTTGTAATCCAGTAGAAGCCGAAGCCGAAGCAGAAGAAGAGGTATTCCTCGTAGCAGCGTCCAACCTCAACGACACACCCACTAGTCCATCGACCAATAAGCCCGGCAACTCTTCCACCGGGACCCGGGCCAGGAACGCCCCGTCCGAATGGCCGCGATACGTATACGAGACTTCGAGGAAGCGTAATGCAGGCTGGAAGGGTTGATGGTGGTCTCCCCCTTCTTTATTCTTGAGACCCCGTCCGTGGAGAATGTCACTTAGTCCCGAGATGAAGCCTTTTCGGCAGAAGACGTCTAGTAGATGGAGTTCTCGGAGGCCATTACCACCACCACCACCACCATTACCATTACCACTAACATTATTACTATAGGTCTCTAGTGGCCCAGTAAGAGCCCGCCGAATGAACTCCACCGCATCCAGCCGGGAAGACTCGCTGACGCCATCAATCAGATGTGCGTAAAGAGTCAAATCTTTTAAATTCGGGAGCGCATTTCCCAGAGACTTGAGGAAGGGAGCCGGGTATCCCAGGGCGAAGAGCTCGAGAGTCAGAGACTCGATTCCGGGGGGCAGAGTCGGGGGGATCGCGTCGGAGGCTAATGGGGTGCGGAGGAGGTCGGCGTACTCGGTGGGTTTGATGTCGGAGGTTAGGGTTAGGTGTTTTAGGGCGGTTGCTTCGATGGGGAATGTGGGTAGGTGGAAGGTTTGGAGGGGGATTTGGGCTGCGGTGGGAAGAGATTCTGATCCTGACTCTAATTTAGATCCTGATTTTGATCCTGATTCTGGGTTGATGATAGTCATGGTTGATTGTGGATTGTAATTCGTGAAAGCTGTGTTAAGAGTGAGTACAAAGGTAAGATCAATTGAGTGAGTCTTTTCTTTCCTAAATACTACTCATTTATATATCTTACTTACTACTAATACTGTTACTACCCCGTCTTTGTAAAATAATCATCGTGCGGGGAATCCTTGCGGAGAAATGGAGCTAAAGACCGTCCATCCTGGAATGAGATTCTCCGGTAGTTAGTCTTACCCAGTCTTATCGTCTTGTCTAGAGCTGTCTGGAGGGGGGGTTTCCCCTCATCTTGGTCTGTGGAAATGAACGAATTAGAGGCACTGGGGTCGAGGCATAGATGCAGATCTTATGACTCCAGGATCAACTCCAGTCTTGGATGGAGAGGACGATATGAAGAAGTTGTGCATCTATCCTGGACGATACAGGATAGGTTGTTTTTGTTGAAGCCTTAGGCACGGCAATCACATGATTGTCATGCGTTTCTTTGTGTTATACCTCCATAGCTTCAACTATTCCTAGATAGCTCTAAGTACAATAATAAGAACAGTTTTTCAACCTGTTTCAATCGTTTTTAGTTTTGGTGTCTATGTACCGAATATGTACGAAATGGCTTCCCTTGGCGCCTAGTACTTAATACTTAGTACTAGTAGTATATCACCAGTGGACTACTTTACCCCATCACTAGGTGTCAGATAATTGGGCAGTGAGATATACCCCTACCGAAAATGTAAATATCCCGGACGCTATACTACTGGGCATTTAGAAATATTGCCCGCCCAAGGCGTATATATATATATATATGTGTGTGTGTGTGTGTGTTTGTGTGTACAACAGAAACGAGCTCCCCCCGAATGAGTAATAGTCCATCTGGTCACTATCACTATCACAGCGCCATGTCGTCCTGACCATCCTGGTCCGTTTCAGCATTCGGCACGCAGGCCCAGCTGCAGCCGAATCGCCGGAAAGGCAGGGGCCGGAGCTTCTCGCCCGGACAGCGCGGTCCTTTCAGTCCATTCTCGTAGGTACTGCAGTCCCACCATTCGATCCATTGCGTACGCGCGATGACAAAGCTGCGGTGGCATACCGAGCATGACCGGCCGCCGCCGCTCCAGACGTCTTTCGCCTGGCGCAGCAGGCGCAGGATCAAGCCCGGGTAATCCGCCATCTCGTCATCGGAGACCTGGTCGAAGAAGACCGACCGGGTGCACGCCAGCAGAGAGGCCTCGCGGAGGGACGGAACCCGGGATTCTTGCGGAGCGGGTTGACTCGCGCTCGCCGGCGCATCGACTGGCATGCCCTCCATGTTGAATCGGCGGACCGGACCGGTGGCCACATGGATGGGGGCCCATGCTTCCTCGGGCGCGGGGCCCTCGTAGTCCCGCAGCTTCAATGTGCCCTCTGGCGAGTCCGGCTCGGTGCCCGCAGGCGAATGCCACTGGGCAATCTCTGCCTGGTGGATCTGCATGAGCGGGTTCGGCCGCACGACCATATGTTTCAGGTCGCCCTTTTTGATCAGCCACAGCAACTCCCACGGCAGGCACTCTAGGCGATTGACGGCCAGATTCACTTCCTGCAGCAAGGTCAACTTTCGGATCGCCGGCGGGATCTCCGTGAGTTTGTTGTAGCGAAGACTCAGGACTTTCAAGGAGCCCAGCTCAAACAATTCGCCCGGCACCGATTGCAGCGAATTGCCGGTCAGGAACAGCCGCAGAAACGGCTGCAGGGAGCTGTAGACATCTTCGGTGACGGGCGGTTCGACGATGGCCGGGAGTTTCGTGAGATGCTGCAACGGCCGCAGCAAGCCCGACGGGACCATCTTCAGATAACAATTACTGCGCGGCATTAGACCAATGCAACCCGGCGGGAGATACAAACTGCTCACCTTAAGTCGACACTGTCCTGTCCATTTTCCAGGCACTCGTTGACAATATTGCGTGCCGCCTGATGCTCTTTCGGCTCCTGGACCTTTTTCAGGCCACTGCGCTGCGGCCAGGGCTGGCTGTGTGTCGTCGACCGATCGCCTTGGGTCATTGTGACGGTGGCAGCATCGCTGGTATCATTCAGCAACTCCTCTCCCCACATCGACGGATCCTCCGACGGCAGCAGGGAATCCGCCCCGGATTCATCGCTCCCCATCCATACACCGCTATCCACATGTCGCTTCTCCTTGAAATCCGCCCTCTTCCGTTTCGGATCCTTGACCATCTCGCCCCACCAGGTGCCTCGGTATCGCCGTTTCCTGCTCCCAGAGGGGCCAGGCGCATGGTAGTTTTCCAGACCAGAGGCGGGGATGTCGTCACTGGAGAAGAGCGCGGGGTCGCTGGACGGCTGGCTGGAGCGGTCGTCAAAGCGCGAGAGTTGATATGTCTTGCGCAGCGACGAGCCGGACGCGACGGGCGTTTTGGTCGGGGAGCGATGCCGGATGCGCCGCGGCGGGGGCAGAGGGACTTCGTTATCCATGATGTCAGACGAACCACTGTCCGCGCCGAGAAAAAATAAAATGAAAATAAAATTAAAATGGAAAACAAAAAAAAAAAAA
>ML736409.1:0-34270 GCA_009193595.1 Aspergillus bertholletiae | reverse complement strand
CTCTTTTTTTTTTTTTTCTCCCTTCAAGGTCTCCAATCCCGATAACCCCCTCTACCACCTTCGCCCTGCCTTTTTTCCCTCCCCTCCCCCGAAGCTCCATTTCTCTCTTCTTCCCCTCCATTCCTCATTCTTCCTCTTCCATATTCCCTTTATATGCTCCTATCCCCAGACCATTTCTCCAGATTTCTCTTTTTCCCCCTCTTCCTTTCGACAGTTTGTTGCTTGACTACATCTATCTCGGGTTACCTACTTACAGTACCAATTCCGGATATACTCTATCCCACCTATCACCATATTTAACGTCGCCCTTTCATTGGGAAAGTCAATCTTCCTTGAATTGGTTACATTGCGGATTATCGCATCTTCTTCGATTGCAAGGCTTGTGATACTCCTTGCGGTACTCATCCATCAACTAGTTCTTTGCCAAGAGCAAGTCTCCGTCTTGCCGGGTGGTGATCGACTGTCCCCGATTTACCTACCCCTGTTGCGACGAATCCTAATTCGCCTCGGCTCTTCAGCCCTCCCGAGCTCCCTTAAATACAGGCTTCACCCCCTCTTTAGCTGCACTCCTCGGTGCTAAGTTAGGACGAGTCACATGCCACCACCGGCTTCTTCAGTGGATTTCACCAATCTGCTGAACCCTCAGAATAACGAGACTATTTCTACACCGTCCACTCCAGTGGATAGCTCTAAGGGTCCCTCTACCCCGTCCAGTACCCAGTCCAACTCTACCATGACCTCGTCTGTTAGCCTACTACCGCCCCTCATGAAGGGTGCCCGCCCCGCAACGGAAGAAGCGCGCCAGGATCTTCCCCGACCATACAAGTGTCCCCTCTGTGATCGCGCATTCCATCGTTTGGAGCACCAGACCAGGCATATCCGCACACACACGGGTGAAAAGCCACACGCTTGCCAGTTCCCTGGTTGCACAAAACGATTCAGTCGCTCTGATGAGCTGACCCGCCACTCAAGAATTCACAACAACCCCAACTCCCGACGGAGTAACAAGGCACAACATCTGGCCGCAGCCGCTGCGGCGGCTGCCGCCGGACAGGAGAATGCAATGGTGAACAACGCGGGCTCGATGATGCCCCCCCCCAACAAGCCCATGACCCGCTCGGCGCCTGTCTCTCAGGTTGGTTCTCCAGATATCTCTCCTCCTCACTCCTTCACGAACTATGCCGGTCACATGCGTTCCAATTTGGGACCATATACTCGCAACGCCGAGCGGGCTTCCTCGGGAATGGATATCAACCTACTTGCCACCGCTGCATCTCAGGTTGAGCGTGATGAGCATTTTGGATTCCATGCTGGTCCACGTAACCACCACTTGTTCGCCCCACGTCACGCTGGCCGCGGCCTACCTTCGCTTTCGGCGTACGCCATTTCGCACAGCATGAGCCGTTCTCACTCTCACGAGGACGAAGATGGTTATTCTCATCGCGTCAAGCGCTCGAGGCCTAACTCACCAAACTCGACTGCTCCGTCCTCTCCAACTTTCTCTCACGACTCTCTTTCCCCAACGCCAGACCACACCCCGTTGGCAACCCCTGCTCATTCGCCACGTTTGAGGCCATTGGGAGCCAGTGAACTCCACCTTCCTTCGATTCGCCACCTGTCCCTCCATCATACTCCTGCCCTTGCTCCAATGGAGCCCCAGCCGGAAGGCCCCAACTATTACAGCCCCAGCCAGTCCCATGTTGGTCCCACCATCAGTGACATTATGTCCAGACCCGACGGAACACAGCGTAAACTGCCCGTTCCACAGGTTCCCAAGGTCGCTGTGCAAGATATGCTCAACCCCAGCGGTGGATTTACGTCCGTTTCCTCATCGACGAATAATTCTGTCGCAGGCGGTGATTTGGCGGAACGTTTCTAGCCTGCTGGCCCTGCGAAACCCTTTCATTGTATCAAAATTTGGGCTCAAAAAGATTCTTGACTGTCATACGCGCTACGAAACGAATAGACTTTGTGCATTTACAGTGTGTGGTTCATGGGCAACCCTGGTGTCAGGTGATTGGTTTTCTTTGCTTACTTTGTTCGAGTACATTTTTGCGAGGCGTCCGTACTGATAGACGGTGGGATTTGTGGCTTTTGCCGTTCTTGTTCGATTCTCCCCTTTTGCTCTCCCTTTCGAAAAATACCTTTCTTATCCTACAACCATCATTTGTTTCATTATCCCAATGGGAATTGGCTCAGCAGCTACTATTCATTTTGTCTACTCCTCTCCGTGGCCGGGTTCCCTGGTAATTGCCGGGCACCTGCCATATACATTTCATTTCGACTATGTTACTTTTTGTTTCGATTTAGACCTCGAGCAGGACCAGAGGGTTTCTACCAAAAAAAATACATAAGTTAAATTAAAAATCAGAAATTTTTTTTATATTTTTACTGTTTACTCTATAATGTTCGTACCAGAGTCCTGGAGGCAGGAGTAGCTTGGACGTGGTTGTCTCTCATCACTTGCCCTAGTTAGCCACCTGCCAACACCATGTTGAGAGCTAAAGTCATTGTCATTTAATTTATCCGAAACCCAATTCAGCGAGATAGGTGGATTGACGAATAACAATTTGTTGTCTGGCGACGTGCATGATGATACATCGGGACGCACATATATACACATACATACTACTAGTACGTCTAGTCGTCCTAGGTCAGTTCATTGCATCCTAGCCTAAAGTATATCATAAGACTTGAAAGGTCTAAGACGAGGAAGAAGCAAAAAGAAAGGCAGAGAGAGAAAAAAAGAAAAAAGGAAAGAAAAAGAAAATGAAAGAAAGAAAGACATTCAAAAAGTTAAATGATTCTCTGCTCATCCCTGATCAATGTTATTGTTGCTCACTCAGCAGTGGACGTGGCTCCAGTCACCTTGCGAATTTGGATCAGGGTGTTACTGACCTGACAAAGTTGATCCTGATAGAACGGATGGAGCATGATTTGATTCCTTCGATTTCCCCCTTTGATATTGCCCAAACGTATCCTCTTCCCCTCTGGCTAGATTCTGGCCCTTGAGGCTCTCAGATCGAGCCAACCACTTTTGCACCACATCAACTGGTTGATGCTAGAGGCAAAACCAACCCAACCACCACCATAGCACGGAGCATAAGTTTTGTTGGACGCAGCTGATGCCCTAAGATAGAAGAAAGGTAAAGGCTGCAAAAAGCATTTCAGTACGATGGCATCTTCTCCCACCCATCCTTAATTCTTTCCTTTCAAGCTGTGTTGCCCCGCTTTGGTGCATGGGCTTGGGTAGTGCGGTCGCAAAACTACTAATTTAATGGCCGATGCTGGTGCTGCTGCTGCTTTTTCACTCGCCGCTCACAGATTAAAAGCATGTGGGAACAGGATCGCCCCGTCATTCTTTCAGATCGTATCGTATCAAGGTGTTCGCCCGGTGCTGCTGGCACCCACGCCGGCCATCACAGATCATTGTTCTCATCTGAACCAAGCGGCTTACGTCTGGCCGCGGACATAAGCACGAAGAGTGTGTGTAGTGGCGGGAGTGAAGCCGTTGCCGAAACGATGCCGCCCTCCACGGCCGTACCGTCTTTATCGAGCGACGCCGCATCCGCTTCATCCTCATCAGCGAGCGTATCCTTGGAGACACGATGGGCGGAAGGTCTGGCTAGCCATGGGATATTAGAAGACGATGGAACGGGCGCGCTCATCGTGCCGCAGTCCCACCCTGTTCGTCAATATCACCATCACACCTATATCTGTCTGTTCTATATTTTAGATTGTCACCACACCTTCGATGACGTTGAGCAATGGAAAACCCACGTTCTCAGCCATTTTCGAACTCACGAACCCCCGCGAACAGCCCGATGCCCTCTATGTCCGGCTGAGCGGTTCAGCGATACCCCCGAACAGAAAGGATGGGATCGCATGCTCGATCATGTCGATGTAACACATTATCAAAGAGGCCAGACCCTAGCCGGAAGCCGACCGGATTTTGAATTGATGCAGTATCTTTACCGTTTGCGGATTATCAGCGTTGACCAGTTCAAAGTAATGCAGCTGCCGCCGCCGCCAACTAGCCCTGCTTATCATCGATCGCAGGAACCCGTCCGGGCAAACATAGGGTCATCAGATGAACCATACTGTGCTCCGTATAGTCGTCGGCGAGAACAAAGGATGCGAGGTCAGCGTCGAGGGGTCAGCGTCGGATGATGTCTTCTGCTTTTCTCTCAGTCCACGGACTGTGTGGCGTGACTTCATGCAATGATGGTCCGCCTCACCGGAGACCGGTGGGACCTTATTTCCTTCTTTTATGAAGAAACTAAGCTCGGTGTCCTACGTGGTCTCTCGTCTCTGTCAGCTTTCTCTTTTGCCTCTGCCAGGCCTTGCTGTGTTTCTGTAATACCTTCTGATATTGATGGCCGCAGGATGTGTTAACGATCGGACATAATAATGTCCTACGACAGATTGTGTATTATCCCTTCTTATGCAAAGTGGTATGAATAATTTTATCTAGCGACAAGTGAAAAGTGAATGATATTGATCTTTTTCTGTCCCCTGTCTTTTTTTTCTCTCGTGTTTCACGAAGCAATCTTGGATGCACGCTGAAACACATCGTGAGGCAAGGGCACCTACATTTACGAAGAACTCAAGTAAGATATCATCAGGAAAATTATCGCCCACAGTGGCGTCTACTCTTGGCATACCCTGTCTCTGCTATTCAGGGGGCAAGAGGATCTTCGGTGAGCCTATTTTCGATACATCGCATTTCCCCGCATGACTCGTAAACTGCCGGTAGATGCTGCAGAGATGAAAGTACCACACACACACGCCAAAGGATGAGAGTAGGCTGAGTTAACAACCGTTGTGGATAAGTTATACTTACTACTGGCAATTTCTGTGAAATGCCTTGTACATAGTGAGCAGTGGCGACTAAACCATATGTTCTTCTAGCATCACGGTTCTCATTATAACGTTGTATGGTCGTATTCAGACCACACGGATTTAGACGTCGAGAATCATGGAAAAACAAACAAACAAATGAATAATTAAATGAGAGACAGATACACAAATAAAGCTCTAAGATCGACTACAGACTGTATACGACTAGAAGCAAAAACCCTAACTGTTATCAAAGTAGAGTGGACAATCTCTGCTCTAACTGCTACAGTTCCACGCTGGGGGATTCCACGGGGAAGTATTTCCACCCCACTACTTCGTATATAGTACCAAAAGAAGGACGTCTGTGAGTGATTATGTTAGCTGTTGCTCCCAGAATACCTGATTCAAGTAGATGGGAGGGGGGCGATCGACCCCAGAGTAAACCATGAGATGTCGTAGCCGGTTCAGGAGAAGATCATAGGTCACTCCTTCTGGCTCTTCTGTTATGCCGTCGGTTCTTTCTAGATATGGGATAATCTTTTTTTTTTTCCTTTTTGACAATATTAGCAGTGATTCTCTGTTTCTTAGGGTATCTAATTTGGAGACCTTCAGATCCTGGGAGATAAGGTGAGTCAAATAATTTAAGAGGCCGGTTGGCAAAGACGATTCAAAATTAGTAATAGTATCATACTACAGTCGCGAGCCTTGCTCTAGAAACTCTCTTATATGGATCATGTTCGTATATTATCATTGCCTTTAAGATCTAGACTAGGGCTACGGAGTAAACATTGGACCCATTGTCATGAACTGGCGACGATTGACAAACAAAACAAACATGCGGTCCAAGCAGCGTTCCATATTGAATCGATCGCTCCCACCACATCGAACTAACTCAGCATTGGGTTGCTTACAGTACAACCTGCACTCTTATTTCTTCTGATAATTGCTATTGCAGTATGCAATTATTATCATTTGTCTATTGCATCTGAGAATATCCTACCAGAATCAAGCTTCCGAGCCTCGTCCCACCGCAATTGACAGCGGAATTGTCACGTCGCCCTCCCCCACTCTTCCATCATCCCCCCATACAGCTCGTGCCATAAGGAACATGGAACGGCTCTCGATTAATGATCACTCTGGCGGTCATCAGCAAGGAAATGCTCCGCCAGGGTTCCCGCCGCAGAATAATTTACTGGGCCCGATGTCGCAAGGTCCGCCGCAGTTACCGCCGCAGATGTTCACAACCGCTGCTCAACTGCTGGATTTGACAGATAGTATGTCTGCTCTGCATTTATCGTTTCGCCTTCAATTGTATGGCGACTGTATCTTCGCAGGGCATTCGGATTAACAATGACCAGAGAAGCTCGTCCTAGTGCTGCGCGATGGAAGAAAATTGATTGGAGTCTTGAGAAGTTGGGATCAATTCGGTATGGGTTCATCAAAATCGACTTCAAATACGATCGGTGATCTAACGCGCTCCAACCCTCAATTCCCTACAGCGAACCTTGTTCTCCAGGATACTATTGAGCGACTGTATGCTGGCAATCTCTATGCTGAGATCTCGCGGGGTATTTTCTTAGTCCGAGGAGAGAACGTATTGCTTCTTGGTGAAATTGTAAGGTGTTTCCAGAGATCTATATATTCCTTTGTTTGCGCTTTGATTTCGCTTTTTTTTTCTTTGGTTTCTCCTTCGTTTATAGGTTAAGCTTACATGATGGCTTGCGCCTAATAGGACCTCGATAAGGAAGACGATATCCCGCCAAATGTGCAAAAGGCTCCATTCGAGGAAGTCTATAAGTTGAAAAAGAAGGAAGACAGCGAGCGGAAGACTGGGGATAAGAAACGTCAGGGCAAGCTACAGGGTCTCGGCTTTGAGGCTGAACATAGCGGGGAGATCCTGTTCTAAGGTATAGCCAGGAGTTTTTTATCGGCGCATATCTGTCGATGGTGCCTCTTACTGCGACAAAGACAGAACGGGGCATTTCTTTGCTCAAGAGGGACAATAGGACAAATGTCTCGAAGTGGATTGATTTGGTATGTCGAGGCTAAGATCAAAAAGGGCCTTGCAACATCGTCGCGGAAGCTAGGCTATTGTTCTTCTTGGCTCATCGCCATATGGCGATACGATGAAGAAGTCAGAGGATGTGGGGGCTTTCTTGGGCTTTCTTAAAGCTTGGGAGATGGCCTGCCATTAACTTGACAAAGTTACTGGAACCATTGGACTAAATATGGCTGATATGATGGGTGGTTGGGAACAAGATACAGGCTCGAACCTGGTAAAATGATTGGATGATAGCGGCCATGTCTGACGATTCTGATGTTTCATTATGCTTTCCTTTTCTCTTCTTTTTCTTTTCAGTGTTTTATTCAAATATATGAACTCTCTGGCGTATGAGGCATGATGCAGTTTGCCTTGTTCCCGGGGCTCTCAAGATACCATGGAATACGAGTCTTGTGAAATCCCTAGAGAAAATCTCCGACTTTGTAAACGTGTAATTTATTTCGATTCATCCAAGTAAATGATCTTGATGGACATGGGCTGGGAGCTGATAGTTATCGATAGCTATCGATAGGGCCCGCCAAGAATCTCCCCGTACCTTTTTTTTCCAATTTTTTACTTTACCCAAAAAAACCATTTCACCACCCAGGAAAAAAAAAAAAGCCTCCGCTTTCACCGCACTTCTTCTGTACTCCCTCACCATACTAGTCGCGCCTTTTTGAAGCGACTTCTCTAACTTCCTGTCGGTTGATCCGCCCATCATGGCGACCCTGGCGGAGAAGCTCGAGAGGATCAAATCTCCCAAATTGCAGAATCAGCACCATGTAAGTTCCGCGCCGCCGTGCCGCAAAACCATGGCTAACTTTGCATAAGACAGCTGTGGTTCTTTCTGCCGTGGAGGATACGCTCCGGGATCAGAACGCAGACTTCTCACCTACAGCTTACTTCGCAGCGCTACTTGCTTTGTTGTCTCAGTCGATCTCGGCCGAACAGGGCATTGTTAACAAGGATCTGGCAACCTCAGTGGTTTACCTCCTCGACATCACTACCGCCTACGCCCCCGCTCCAATTCTCCGTTCCAAGTTCTCCCAGATCCTCACCAGTCTTGCTCCCGCGTTATCTTTGCCTGAATCCGAAGCTCCGTTGCTTAGACCGTCGATCGGTTGTCTCGAGTCGCTCCTCATCGCCCAGGATTCCGCAGCATGGAATCTCCCACACACCCAGATCAGCCCGCGCCGGGCCACTGCGGGCTTGCTGAGTTTGTCCGTGGACCACCGCCCTAAGGTACGCAAGAGGGCCCAGGACGCTTTGATCAAGGTCCTGAAGACTCCCCCTCCCAGCCCGTCGCTCGATCACCCGGCGGCAGATATGTGTGCGGAGTCCGCACTACGCACCTTGGGTGACAGTATCGCCGCAGCCGCCAAACAGAAGCGGGGCCGTAACGATCCTCACACACACAACCATGATCCGTTGGTCATTCACTCCCTTCAGCTGGTAAAGACGGTCGCGACTGCCTCAGGAGGCTGGCCGAGCAAGAAGATTGAGCCACTATGCGAGTTGTTAATGAATGCTTCCCGGTCGACCAACGAGTTTATCACAATGGGTGCGTTCGAAGTGTTCGAGGTTATTTTCTCCAGCATGGCCGATGACTTCTCATCGTCCAAGCTGCCCCGTCTCCTGGAGGCGATTTCCGAATTGAAGCCCGCACAGAACGATTCGCAGTTGCTCCCTCCATGGATCGCCGTTTTGTCCCGCGGTTACGATGTGTCTGCTCAGATTAGCCCCGAGGATACCTTCGAGAAGCTGCCCTCCTTGTTCGACATGATCTCTAGTTATTTGGCATCACCCTCAAAGAATATCAGGATTTCAGCATCGGAATGTCTGGTTTCATTCATAGCCAACTGTATTCCGAACAGTGTTATCATTGAGCCATCGGTCTACGATGAGAAAACACTCGAGAAATTGGCCAAGAAAGCGACAGATCTACTCTCCGTGAAGTACCAAGCCGCCTGGGCCGAAGTGTTCAATGTCTGCTCGGCAATGTTCGATAGTTTCAAATGGCGGTCCAGTCCATTTTTGGATGACATCGTGAAGACTGTGGGAGAGCTCCGTAGTAATGAGTCCTTCCACGGCAAGAAGCAGGCCGATCAGGTCCTTGGCAGTGCCATTGAAGCCATGGGCCCTGCGGCTGTCCTTGAGATTCTGCCTCTGAACATTGTTGAGCAGAAGGCCGGCCAACCGGGTCGTGTTTGGTTCCTCCCGGTGCTTCGAGACCATGTTACCAATACAAACCTTGCTCATTTCCGCTCCGAGCTTGTCCCTCTGAGTGAAGCTCTGTACCAGAAGGTCATGGACTTCACTGCCGCAGAGAAGCCTGTGGAAACAAAGATCTTCGAAACACTTGTTCAGCAGACCTGGTCTGTTCTTCCTGGGTACTGCGAGCTGCCTTTGGATCTTATTGAGGCTTTCGACCAGAGCTTCGCCGAGCTTCTTTCCAATGTGCTCTACAAGCAGGCTGAGTTGCGTGTGGACATTTGCAAGGCTTTGCAGAATCTGGTTGAGTCGAACCAGGCCATTCTGTCCCTTGAGACGGAGAATGATGACTTGGTCCTCCAGCGGAGGATTACCAAGAAGGATGCGGAGAAGAACATCGCCCATCTTGCCGGTTTTGCCAGCAACCTACTAGCTGTGCTTTTCAACGTGTACAGCCAGACACTCCCACACTACAGAGGCTACATTCTGCAGTGTATTAATGCCTACTTGAGTATCACTCCCGAGAAGGTTAGTAGAGTTCACCCATTCCACTAATACTAAGCTACAGGCTAACTAATATGGTATAGGAGCTCAATGATACATTTACACGTGTTACCTCTATGCTGGAGTCGTCGGTGGCTTCGGAGAAAGACGCTGCAGAAAAGCAGGGCCATCAGCAGGGCGGTTCCGGTGACAAGATGCCTCCAACTTCTCACACTTTGATCGACTTGGTTATCGCCATGTCGATCTATCTACCTCGCTCCAGCTTTGCAAGCTTATTTGCCATGGCTGCAGCTGTGCTTAATGGACATACTACCGACCAGCAGCTGATCAAGAAGGCATATAAGCTGATTCCCCGTTTGGCCACCACTGAGACGGGTGCGGCTGCACTCCGTGAGCGCAGCCCCGAACTCCAAAGCCTCATCCTTTCGACTGCGGAAAAGACACCAGCCTCTGCTCGACGTGACCGTATGCTTGCAATCGACGAGCTCATTAAGTACCTCCCAACTTCTGACCTGCATTTCATCCCCTCAATTCTTTCCGAGGTTGTCTTGGGCTGCAAGGAGAGCAACGAGAAAGCCAGAACTGCTTCCTTCGACCTGCTCATCCACCTTGCGAAGAGAACTACTGACTCCGAGCTGAACCCAGCTGGAACCAAGATTCGAAACTCACTGGTTCCCCACATGCCCGACAACGCTCCTGATGCCCCTGCAACTATGGAGGAATTCTTCACTATGGTGTCTGCAGGTCTGGCGGGTAGCTCACCACACATGGTCGCTGCCTCCGTGACGGCCTTGTCTCGCCTGTTCTTCGATTTCCACACCGAACTTCAGCCAGCAGTGCGTTCCGACCTGGTGCAGACTGTGGAGCTGTTCCTTACCAGCAACAACCGCGAAATCGTGCGATCTGTGCTTGGCTTCGTCAAGGTTGCGGTTGTCGTGCTTCCTGATGATGTTCTTCGCGCACGCATCAACACTTTGGTACCAAACCTCATGGTATGGAGCAAGGAACACAAGGGTCGTCTCCGCAGCAAGGTCAAGGGTATCTTGGACCGCTTGATCCGTCGCTTTGGTGCAGCCCCGATTGAAGAACTGGTTGGGGAGGCCGACCGGAAGCTAGTTGTGAACATCCGCAAGCAGCGCGAGCGTAGCAAGAAGAAGAAGCAGGCCGAGAAGGGTGATGGGGATGAGGACGAGGACGAGGCCGCCGACAACAAGAACGCCAAGACCCAGTCTTACGGCGGCAACGCCTTCGACAGAGCCGTCTACGACTCCGACTTCTCCGACTCTGACGACGACGCTAGCGAACTTGATGTCGACGAACATGGTGACACCCACGCCATTAACAAGGGTGGCCGCAAGGGCAAGAAGGCCAACAAGCAGAGCGAGCAGTACATCCGCGAGAATGAGGATACCCCACTGGATCTTCTCGCCCCTGACGCCCTAGCCAGTATCTCGACCACTAAGCCTAGCGTCCGGTTCCTCAACACCGGGCCCGGATCCCGCCGCAAGCACTCTGCTAAGGTCGACGCCGATGGTCGTCTCCTCCTAGGCGATGACAACAACGACGTCGAGATGTCTGGCGGCCTTGATAACAACGCCGAAGGAGGCGACAGCGCAATCAACGCCTACGTCGCCGCCGTCAGCGGACCTGATGCCGTCCGCCGTGGCCAGCGCGGCAAGTTCAAGATGGCACAAGCCCAGAAGGGCAAATCCAACCGCGGAGACGACATGGACGTGGACGATGAGGGTGGTGAACCTGCCCCATCCAAGGGCGGCAACAGACCACCGCAAACCGGGCGTCGCGGTCTCGGAATGCCCAAGAGTCACGGACCCAGCGGAGGACGGATTCAAAAGCGAAAGAATGTGAATGTGCGCGGTGGCCGCTTCGGAAAGAGGAGATAAAAAAAAGAAAGCAAAGAAAATAACCTCCAAAATTAAAACCTCCTATCTCACATATGCAATTCCAACCCTCCCACATCTCTTCTTTCCCGATTCACAAAACACAAAATATCTAAACCTGTATGAATTGATGTTGATGAAACAGGAAACTGATGAAGTCCCTAAAGTTTTACAGTATTTCTGTATTTGAAAGCATGGCTGGACAAAAATTGAAATCTTTTTCTTGTTCGTTTGTGGTACTGCAAAAAATGTTTCTGGTTGTATTGGAAGTTCTCTGTAGTTTTTTTTTTTTTTTTTACATCTTTTTCTCTTTTATTTCTTTCCCTTCTCTACTTGTTATTACTTTACATAGGTATCTTTATACCCTGAAGTTGCTTCAATATTATTGGTTCTTTGGATTGGAGAGTTCGGATCTCGTTTAGTGATGGGATGTACTCCGTACTGTAGTCTAACTATCCGGAGTAAGATAGTCTGGACTGTAATGAATTCGGCTTCAGGGCCTGATGGGTTGTGTGGGTACGTAAGGATGATACGAAAAGTTGTACTATACTATTACTATACTATACGAGAACAAACACGTCATATCGACATGGAAAGAGGGCGCTGACCACCCGAAGTAACAAAAAACTCTATTACAATCAGTTCCAGCCAGTCACTTTGGCTGGTTCGAGATCACATTCGGCATGGGAAGAAGCCAAGACGTCCAATTACGGTTCACCATGAATTAATGTTAAAATCTAATAGGTTCCACAGCGGCAAGGATAGATAGATCACATATAGAAGCAGGTCAATGGGTATGAGACTAGCCCGGGTATCAATTCATGAGGTAGTAGTACAGTATACAGGAGTTCCTGATTCGTGATTCAATGATAATCCCTGTTGGCCTGCATATTAGCCTGAGCCCTCTTCTGCTCATTTCACAGCGCACATTGGATATTGGAAACGAAGGGGGGGGGAATAAATAAATAACAAAGGTAACAAAAAAGACCACTGCTCCTGGCGCCTATGCGACCAACCTAACTCCTGTACACATGAAGTATCTCATCAAATCAATGAGAAGGAGGGGGGGGGGAAACAAAGAAATAATAACAAGACAAAAGCCCCTTAAAGATCATTCCGCATATCCCACATATTGGTATCATGTCAACATCGCAAAGAGTCCAACAGCCAAGACAGGATCACGCTTAATAACAAAGAACAGAATAAAAGTGAGACAAGGCAACAAAGCATAATCTACACACAGACTATTCGCGAGGCGGTTTTCGGGCCTTGTAGAGCCACATATGCCACCATCGACAAACACCGAGTACGGCAGCACGGCCATCATCTTTGCGTTCAGTGCCATCGGGATTGCCAAGTACCATGGCGAAAACCCAGAAAAAGGCTGCAGTCCAGACGAGGAGAAGAAATGCAATGGAAAGGAGTGATGATAGCAGAAGGACCGCAATCAAGCCAAAAATGGAATAGTGTTCGTTCGGGTCCGATGACCCATCGGCGTCATCATATACCGATTGAGTCGTGAACCCCCGCAACCGAACCAATCGCTCATGAATATGTAATTGAGGCACCAAAAGGTGGCACAACTGTTCGCGAAATGAAGTTGATCGAAAGTATGGGATGCAGGGGCAAATGCGAAAAGGCGAGACGAGAAGAACGAAGAGTAATCCAAAGACGGTATATAAGGATGCGCAAAGGGAAAAGATGGGGACCGGGACGGATAATCGAAACTATAGATGACAAAACGGTTAGCCAGAAACAAAGAGGAAACGAAAGGCTAATCCTTACTAGCATCAGTAGGGCATCCTGACTATCATCCGCCAAGGGTTCTTCGGTATGAATCGCTCGTTTCTGAAGGCGGGTTACGCCGAGATGGTGATTGTCGCTCGACATGTATGACGAATGATCCGTCCAACTTCTCCGGGAACGTTCTTCTTTGCGAGCCGCTCCACCACTATACGAGGTTTGTGTCAACATGGAACCGCTGTCCAGATGGGGCGAGGATACGAACGTCATCGGGGCCACGACCGGCACCTCAGAATCCGGATAGATTGACTCCACCGGAGGCTGACGGTGGGGAAGCTGCTGCGGCTGCTGGGAATGTCGATGGGAATGTCGAGAATAGGTATTATCCCAAGAGTCGGAAGGGTTGGCGTTGGGTGTTGTATTCCCGGCCGAATTGAGTTCCGGATGGCGGAACTCATGCCCGTGGTTAGGCAATGATGGGAGCTCCGGGGGAAGACGTGCGGCCGCAGGAGCTGGAGTTAAATCGTGGAGATATGTCGTCACGCGATAGTCCTGGTCCTGGTAATAGGCGGCAGAATGGGACATCTCCGGCTGCCTCATCTTGGAGCGGATGATAGAAAGGGAGGCGAATGGGTCGGTGGAGAATTCAAGGGCGTGAGAGCGTTTCGTCGACCCCCTTCAGAAATGCGACACAGAAAGTGGTACAGAATCGTACACAGGGCGACAAGGTTATGCTCACCGCATGGCTCAAAGCGCAAGGGGCATACCCACTGATAAAGGCAAGTGACGATCCCACAACAAGGTGGGGGAGAGGGGGCGAAAGGTAAGTGGTAGAACGAAGGAGAGAAGAGGACCAGATAAGGCGAGGAGGGCTGATCGGAGGAGGGATGGAGGAGACGGACAGAGGAGCGGAAGAAGGGGAGACTTATAAGAATGCCATGGACAGGCAATAGTAGGACAGAGCGGAAGTCCAAGACAAGGACAAGAAATCAGGCAGAGCTCAAGTCCAGCGGAAAGGCTCTCCTTCTTCTGCTTTTTCTTCGCCGCCAAGACGCCCAGATGCCGAGCCCTTGGCACCCTGAACGACGTCAATGGATGGCCACTGTCCTTTTTTCCTGGTCTTTCTCCCCTCCAAATTCGAGAGGATATATATGTCTATAAAAAAGGGGGTTAAAGACAGGTCCGACATGGATATATAACAGAGGTGGATCGAAGTCCATGTCCGGGGAGAAACGACGGAGGAAGGATCCTCGGGGCTGAGGGAAGACCCGCGCCATTTGGGCGATACAACAAATGTTGAAGATGCTGTGTTCGTGTCCCGTCGAGTCAAGAATGGATGGGGGTCAATACCGTAACCCACCCAGTCATACGGGCCTCGGTGGTCACGACAGTATTGGCACTTTCCCTCTTCGGGCCATTCCGCCAAGATGCCAAGACCCCTGCGGGGAGTTCATCATCACTTGAGAGCGCCGTTATTGGTTGTTGCCACAAAGGAAAGCGTCTATGATCCGCGTTCGGAGGTGGATGCGCGGCTTGGCAGTAATACGCCAGATCTTGGGGGGTACTAGTTTCTTTACGGTGTATGCACCATTACATACCCTAATACTGTGGTAATAATAAAAAAAAAGAAGGGGAAACAAAATTACCAATGTTTCGGTTTGTTGCTGTCTTTCATTTTGTTGAACTTGTTTCATCTTCCCTTTTTCAAATTGGTTGCACATTGTTAGCTATCTTGCGTATATATATAGACATGGATCTCTACTAAGAATCCACCCCTCCCCCCCCTTCTCTCTTCCCTCCCCTCCCTTTCATGAGAAGTGAACCTCGGGGGAATGAATGAGAGTTACGAAGTCGGTTGATGGTTGATGGTTGATGGTTGAACCCCCAAAGAACGACTCACTCTTTCCCATAACCACGCCGAGCCAATGTGCCCAGAGTTGCCGAGAGATTGGCAGTCGTTCCCCCCTACTTCATCACTTTCTGCACGGGGCGTCGTGTCTAAAGTGGCGCAGTAAACGACCAATATATTAGGTAAACGGCAACTGCACCGACTAGCTAGTTATTATCCCCTGTGTCTCGGATGGTCAGACGTGGCCTACTCACGATCGTCACCACTTTTCTGCAGTCAATCAATCAGCGAGAAATATTAAGGGACGATTTCGGCGGTGGTGTATCCCGAGGGAGCTCTCCTCCAAGCTCCTTCTCGGAGTGGACTGCTAATCGACTTGCCCCGAGACGATGTCGATCCCTAGAAGTATCCGACTAGTTTTTCCTCAGATCTCTCTTCGGCTCGAGCACTAATGACATGTGGCGTTGCGCAGCATCCTCCGTAGACTTCTAATCTCTGGTGCTCACAATGAAAGTCTTGTTCGTTCATTGTTATTGGCATTCTCTGGGCAAGCAGTTGCCGTTGGCTCGTTATATCTCGCAACAGTTCCAGGCGCCTTGGCCACACTGCCGAGAGAGCCCCAGGAACGAAGCGCATCCTCGTGCGTACAATATGACATTTGTCATCACCGTGCCTTCCGTAGCTAGAGCGGAGTAACGTCTGGGGTAGCGGATATGACCGCTCAAGATTGCTAATATTATTCCTGTCCATACAGTGTGTACCACAGAGCATACGTACCCATAGCTTGGCAGTAGATCCTCTGGTAAGGGGGAAAAAGAAAAAAAAATTTAAGAAAAAAAAAATTAACTATAAAAGAATAAAAATACAAAGAAGTGGTGTGGGATGAGGTTCGCTCAAATCAGGGTAAGAATGAGAAAGAGAAATGAAGAATCTACTCCTTCGGAAGTATACCGACAACTGCATCAATATGTCTCGATGACAACCAATGCTGTCGAAAGACACCGTCGGCCCACGTTAGCTTAAAATCGGGTCACATACACAATTTTGTCAACCTTGGCATCGATCCAGCCTCCGTGGGGTGAGTGCCCAACCCACTAAGGCCATCATTCTTCTTGCATTGCAGTTGACAGGTCTGTAGCGGTGTCGGAGAATCCGCGGTAAAGATGGACGTTTGATTTCTGACAGCTATTATTGGGCTGTATATGGCTATGAAATATACGTAAATATTCTCCTTGACTAGATCCCAATCGTCAGTCATGGCCATGATGGGAAATCTCGCTGCATGTCCACCTGTCCAACTTTAAATTGTATCCAAACGGATGCGATACACCTTTAGTGACACACTTAAATAGATTGTATCAGGACTCAGGACGGTGCCGCTTAGCCGAGTGGACACATGAAATCTCAGCGGCCTTACCGGGCTGGCCATGCTACGTTTCCCCACCAAGTGTTGGACCGCTTGTCTCAGCCTTAATATCATGGCTGACAGCCTGGCCAGTATTCACAGTTTGTTCATGTCAACAAACAGTACATCACTTTGAGATTTACCTATAAGGCACATATCAGTTTTTTTTTTTTTTTGTTTAATTAAAAAAAATTACAATAGTAATAATAATAAAAACAAGGTATCTCCATCCCAATGATTCTACCCAGTCGACGCAGATCTCGGTCAATAATCATTTGGATCTGCATATGGGGGGCCAACTGCGTGTGCAGAGAGACCGTCAGAACAAATAGCCCGAGGTTTTTCCGCCAACATCGATATCAAGTCGTACCAATCTGTATCTACCCCCTACCTGGAAGCAAGATCCCATCTATAAATACCATGCGTATGTACGCAAGCATATGCACATGACACTACATAGACAACGCAGGCAACATGAGCGAGGAACATCTACTGAGGGTGTGAAAATCAACGATGCCCCAAGCCCCTCCACGCCACAAGATCCATTGTCGCTTACCCCTCCCCAGCTTACTACACCCGGACGCAGATTAAGATATGTAGAATGTTGTCATCGAGTGACTCTTTACTACCTACCATGGTTATCTACCTACATACCTCGAATGCTCAGTCCACATGCAAGGAGGCAGTGGAGCCGATAACACATCAAACCCCCATATGTATGCGGTCCCCTGCATCTGAGAATGATTATGGGCCCACCAGCCCAACCCAGAAAGCAGGATCCGCTTCATATAGGAGTGAACCCCCCCCTCCAAATTATAGGGTTCTCGTTGTGACAGGATGTGATATGGCAGATGTCATGTTTCTTTTTCTGTCTGCCTTTCTTCCTTCAAACAGGTTTGGGAGAACTATTGGTTCAACTAACTTTATCGTACTCCATTTGGGTAGCTGGAGGTCGATCGCGGCGGACATTTCTGATCCGGCCTGATCGAATTTGCTTGCTGATCTTCGTAGGGTCGGTGATCGAGTCATGGAACATTCCTGTGGGTCTGATGTTACCCGTCACGATAGAAGGGGAGATGTTATGGGTCTAATATTGCCCTGAACATGTTGACCTCGGCAGGTTCCCATGCTATATGCCCGTATATATTGTACCGAAACATCATCCTCCCGTCAAGGGGCCTATACTCAATGAACTATGGCTTTGAATTTGCATGGTCCGTGTATTGACGCCATCTCAAGACATGTAGAAATAATCGAGTCTCCTTCATGGATTTACATCCGTTTGTGTCGCGGGATATGCTGCTGCCAGACTTTTGATAAAAGCTAGAGAATCGCCGAATGCATCTAGCAAAGCTTCTCTCGACACATCATCACGGTATGAGCCATCGATGATGATTGATTGGTATCATCAAGTAGTTATCTACCAAGGTACGGATATCTAGGTACTGCTGAGAGAAGACTCCAGATCAATATTATGACATGTATAAACCAACGCTGCCATCCTAAACATAAAAAGACGACGGGTCGTCAGATCGATTAATTTCAATCCACAAAGTGAGTCGACTCAACCCACTAGGGTCAGAACCCCGTACTCCCAAACATAAAGTTTAGTACGTAGTAGTACCCTCCTCAAGCTTGAACTCATATCCTCTCTCTTATGCACTAAATGCAACCACGGGATCCGAGATTCGCATCCATTACCACTATTCATTCGTCACTCTTTCGGAACGGTCGTAGGGCTGGAATGCTGACAAGTGGTTCCTAGATCCCTCGTATCTAACATTCCACGTCGGTTTGATTCATACGTTCCCGGACATTCTTGTTCCTTGAACCGGTATGCTAGAAACTTGGCTCATTTACTTTATCCTCACGATCTCCGTGGAGCATTGCACACCATACTTTCCCAATGATAATTTTCACTGTTACTATTGGCTATATAGTATATTTCCTCAACAATCATCAAACAGGAAGGCATCGGTTCCCCTGAAAGGAAGAAAAAAATCACAATAAGACGCGATCAGGGACTGGAGACAGCTGATCAAGATCGCCCACAGAACTTTCCCCATTCTAGGTTCAATTGTGGAGTACCAGAAACAGTGCAGCAGAAGCAAGGACCGACCCGACCGGTTTTTGCCGGAAGACTAGGGCGCAAGAAAAGGAAGGTGGTAAAAAAAATGAAGAAAAAACAAAAACAAAAAAAGGGCTCTGCCCATAGCAACTGTCAAATAACCCAGAACGGACACAGATCCCGATTATGGGATGAATATGTGCAATGGATGGTAGAGATTCCAGTGGCGTCTGTAATGTAAATAAATGTATAGTAGAGTCCCCTTGCCCAGCGCAGTGTTAATCGCATACCTAACCCTCCGGGTGAACTGCAGACTCAGCTGTGTAACTAACATATAACATAAAATACGATTTGATAACGAAGAGAACAAGGACAAGGAAAAGAAGAGGAGTAAAAAAAGGAAATAATGTGACACCCGAGACTTTCCATCATTTTATGAATTTTTTTTCTTATCTTTCTTTCTTTCTTTCTTTCTTTTTTTTTTTTTTTTTTTTTTTTTTTTTTTTTTTTTTTTTTTTTTTTTTCCTTTCCAGGTTAATTTTGCTTCAGATGAATTAGTGATGGCATTAATAATAGCGCGCCCATTTCTTTTCCCGCCCGTGCGCTCGCATAGATGCAGAATCAACAATCAGATCCTTTCTGTCAACTGTGCCCGAGTGACACAATGCGAGGCGACCGTCCTGCTTACTACTTGGTACTACGCGTAGGACCTTTCCAATCCCCGTCCGTCCACAGATATAATGCATTGCATTGCAGCAACAGGTGGCCCAGAACGGCAGGGATTGGGGTTCCCCGACGACATCCTTGCCAATGGAGGGTTTTCTCATCCTGCAGTTAAAAAAGCTTAAAAATATTTGTTGGGGTAGTTAGTAGTAAGTACTAGTAAGGGGGCGGCAGGGCGTGTGCCGTTTATGCATCTCTCTCTCTATTTTGTTCGAGATAGATTGATTTGATGGGCAGCTTTTCTTTTTCTTTTTCTTTTTCTCGGTTCTGATGTGCTAAAAGTCGAATTTGGCCGTTTTCAAACCCTTTTTTTTTTTTAGAAACATCTGTTTCAGGTGCGTGCGCGGCCATGCTGGACTTTGGGTATGTGTTTGGGATAATGGGTTACATTGCCCCGGGGGCGGGCAAAGAGAAGAATTATGGTAACATGAGAAGAGGGAGGGGAGGGGGATTGTATCTATAGCAATATGAATGAATATCTTAGGTGGTACATACATATCGTTAAATATTACCAGCATCTGCAGCGTGATAAGGGAAAGGGGACAAATGCACCCGCCTCGCTCCGTTCTCAATCGAGATCGTTCATTCCCTCCGTCCTTAGTAAAGATATGAGACTAGTGTGATCCTTTGATATAGGTCAAAATAAAGAATCAAAACAACCTTTGGACTTTTAACGGCGCTGCGATGGCTTTGGAAAAAAAAAAAAAAAAACCACTAGTCTTGATTAAAATAGGGCAGATCGACATCAGAGTATTGAGCCAAGGTTATGATGAATTGCTATCGTCGGGATGGCATATATTTTTGAAATACGGATGTTGAATACCCAAGCGGGTGGATAGAATGGGGATTACCACCTTTTTTCGACTCTGACGAACCTGAGCTGCTCATTATTATATCGAGTCAATGGATGGAGTAAGTAGCTGTCACCCGAAGGATCACCATCACGTGACTTTAGTACACGAAGTCAAAGAATGAAGGCCTCCTTCCCCCCATGAGCAGAATGTTATCAGAATGGGGCATCATCCAACTGGCTACGTGTTCTTATTCTTATTTATATAGTGCGTAAATCACATGGAGCGCTAGGTAACTTAAATACTAGTGAAGTAGATCACCTAGCAATAGTAAAAAAATTCCAAAGATGAGATGGATCGTTGTTCGGAGATTCAAGGCTGAGACTCGGCCCCGAGAAAATGGAGTGCCGATACGTTTTTGTATAGGGGAGCGTGAACGACGGAGCAGACTCATGCGAGGAGACCACTTTCCCCTAACAAGGGAAAGGTAATGGTGTCCAGTGGCCCACCGAAAGTTAGTTAGGATTCCCGGCGTTAGAAACTTCAAAGGTACGTAGGGGACCCTTCTGTGGGAACAAAGCAAGACCTAAGCGAAGGAATGGGAATTAGTGTGGATGTGTGGATGTGCTAGTGAGGAGTGTGGCATCTTTAGAACGACCCATTATTCATTGTTGGGGAAGGGGTTCAATCACAGAAAAAGAAAACAACAAAAATCGAAAAAAAGAAAAGATCGGCCCACTCAGGTGATGTATCAACTTATCAAGATCAACTGAAAAGCCGACGGATCAGCATCGGAAAGGCCCCACTTGATGGAATCTGTGGCTGCCGCTAGGGTGGCTGGTGGCATTTGCAGTGCGTTGGCCTGTCAGGTGACTAAGTTCTTAAGTAAGCACAGTTTTTCAGCGTCAATGACGGAAGAGGCAAAGTATGAAACAAGTGAGGAAAGGGTAAAGACTAAAAAAAAAAAAATTTCCCTTCTTTTCTTTTCTTTTCTTTCTTTCTTTTTTTTTTTTTTAAAAAAAAGGTCTGGGTAGTATCATTCCCGGAGCCGCCTCATGGTCTTTTCGAAGAAATTCCTACGTTTTGGTGTGGATCTGGAGCTGTGCATAGTAGCATAGTAGCATAGCAGCGACTTCGTAATAATTTCCCAGACCTCCAAGAAAAAAAGGGGGAGGAGAGTTTAGATGGCAAACAATAACTAATGCCATATCAACTCATGTGGTAGTCCCCTGCAAACTACAAGTACTGGCCGTTCACCTCAACCGTCCCCCGTCACCGGGAATATGCAAGCCAGGTTGACGTACTCTTGTATGCCAGTGTCAGACGGGAGGGGGGGGAATGGACGTTAAAGGAGGGTGGAGGAAGAGAGGGGTTGGCCCGGATATTGGTATTGAGATCCGACAGTTGTAACTCGCTCCTGAGTTTGGGAGCATGGGGATTGGAGAATGGGCCACAGAGGGTCCTACTCCATATGTGCGTATTGTCCGGCACAGCCTAAGATGCAGACGGTTAGTACGGAGGAGGGATGCCAGTTTCTGGGATTATTGGGGGCCACTGCAACATTTGCAGGTGGCCCAAGTGGAGACTGCCTCATGCCTAACTAGGCTGCCGGGAGCTTAGGTAGTTGAGCTTATGACCATACGCCAGTCATGTATGTCGGTTGAGGACCCACCAGGGCAGTCAGAAATTATTGGTGGCACTTTCGTAAATAATGAAGTATTTTATTAAATAATAAATAATGGCACGGGGAAGAGAGGGTCGGTGGGTCCATGTTCCATGGTCCACCCGCAGCCTCTCGGCGAGTCACAACCGGGGGTTCGTGCTACTTGACTTACGTCCTGCGATCCCTGGAGTTACTTTTCTGGCTCCGGCGCTTGCATCCTCGTCAGACACTGCCCTGTTTCGGGACGGTTCGACTCCATTGAAACTAAAAAAAAATAAAAATAAAAATAAAAACAAAAGTAAAAATAAAGAAATTTTTGGATTTTTTTTTCTCTCTACACTACAAACCCACTTAAATCATACTACTTACTTACTCCGTTTTCCTACAGTTAAATAATTTAGTGTACGTCCTCTATTAATTTTAATTAATTCTTATTTGCTACGATTCTTTGCGCTAAAGCCCATGCTGCTATTTATCACACGTCGTGCCCCGCTCGCCAACGTGAGCCTCCTCTTCCCGTCCCTCTCATACTCCTGTGTAGAGAGAAAGTCGCAACAAAATCTAGAATCTTTGAGTTGCCGAGCCCGATTTTACTTTATTTTATTTTTTTTTATAAATTGAAGGTAAAGTAAAAATTACATAAATATATAAAAATTCCAGCAAATCAATAGAGTCACTGAAATTATAATAAAAGTACGTACAGAGAGACGGTCAATGGAAAGCTTACTTTGAAGGTAGACACGCGAGAGAGAGAGAGAGAGAGAGAGCGAGCGATAATCTGGGGTGGCTAATATAGAAGAAAACCCCCATTCGCGTCAAATTAAATTTGTGCACTGACTCAACTAGGATCTATCAAGACCTTGGGTGAGACAAGTCAACGAGGGAGGTGATCTTCCCTGTGCCCTGTTGTACTTTGCTCCTGCATTCAAATGCGCACACCTGAGATTCCGGCGCCCGGAAAATATTAACTGTAAATACCCGCGGACACGACTCCAGATTGTCCCCACCCGCTAGACCGTTCCTGGTCGTAAGCTGTCTGTCTTTGGCTTGGCGCCGGACGACCGCCATCTCACCTTTTTCCGTGCTTTCCTTTGCTTTCGCTGACTGCTCGAGAGCTGCACAACCACTAGCGCCGCTTGGCAAATTTCACCCTCTACCACCAGCCCCTCGACCTTTCTCTCCTCTTCCTCTTCTTCCTCTTCTCTCGCTTTCCTCTGCTTCTTTTCTTTCCTTTTCCTTTTTCTTCGCTTTTTTTTTGTTGGTGGCCTTCCCCTGTTGCCTATACATTTCGTTGCCTCTATTTGCACCTCAATTCCTTTCCTCTCCCCTTCCGTTACCCACTCCCTTTCTCGGCTATTTGGTTGTGCCTTACTCGTAGCGCCAACTCTTGCCGGCCGGAGCCCTGCCCCCTTTTTCCATATCAAATTTCGCGTACTCGCGCAATCCTCCTGTCCCCCGGTGCTGGCCTGCCAGCTCTACGTCAGGGCGATTGACTGTGCGCGGTCCTTGGCGCTTCCGTCTTCCGTACATCAGCTTCACGCTCGGCGAAGCGCGTGCACGGAACTTTCTGCCATTCTATCTAAGGCGCCAAGGCTTTTTTTTCACTCGAAAATCTTGACCGAATCACGATTGTCATCGGGAGTGGCCTCGATAAGAAAAGGTCGCGCTTGCGAGAACCGTTGGGCCTTGATACGCGCAAAGACCAGCATCGCCTGTGAGTGGCACGGACTTGGATTGCATCATTGTGTCGCAGGTTTTATGGGGTCCGAAGCTATAACATTACAAAACTCGGTTACATTGCGATTCGTCTAGTGTTTCACCTTCATTATGGCTCACACCCAGCCATCGCCCACGGGCGGCGTCACGCCTCATCATGGTCATCTTGCGGCTCATCCGCCAGTTAATGGTCACATGCCTCTACAGTCGCAAGGCCAGAAGGGACCTCCCATGAGTACCGCTCAAAAGATTGCCGCGCTGAACGAACAAGTGTGGCTTCAGATTGGTACGTTGAGGCATCGTGCATGTTTCTCATAGCTTTTTTTTTTTTGCCACGCGACGTACGCTGACCGCTTCTCTTAGGTGGCCTAACTGAACTGATGGGAGACCTTGACGGCGCCATGAATGCATACGAACAGGCTTTGCGGCATAACCAATGGTCTATTCCTGCAATGAACGCGATATCGTGTATCCTGCGGACTAAGGAACAGTTCCCAAAAGCAATTGAGTATTTGCAGAATATTCTGAAGCTAGATCCAACAAGCGGCGAAACTTGGGGGAGTTTGGGTATGTGTTCACTAACGATATGCCTACAATGAGCAGTTGACTGACTATCAGCTTAGGCCATTGCCATCTTATGATGGATAACTTGCAAGAGGCGTATACCTCTTACCAGCAAGCGCTCTACCATCTGCGCGATCCTAAGGTATGCTGGCCCACTTTACAATATAACGTGAATCCGGTTTAATTCTCAATCATTTTTGTAGGAGCCCAAATTATGGTACGGTATCGGTATACTTTACGATCGCTATGGCTCCCTCGATCACGCCGAAGAAGCCTTCTCCCAGGTCATGAGAATGGCGCCCGATTTTGAGAAAGCCAATGAGATTTATTTCAGATTGGGAATAATATACAAGCAGCAGCAGAAGTTCAACCAGAGCCTGGAGGTCAGTACCCATGCATCAGAGTCGAAATCGAGCCTGTTTCCTGATTCTCCAATTGCAGTGCTTCAAATATATTGTCACCGACCCCCCGCGTCCTCTCACAGAGGAAGACATCTGGTTCCAGATTGGCCATGTCCACGAGCAACAAAAAGATGTGAGCTTTTTAACCCACGGTCTAAAGGCGGGCTCGAGCTAACTGTGGTAGTTTGACTCTGCGCAACAAGCCTACAGGCGGGTTCTTGATCGTGATCCCAATCATGCGAAGGTCTTGCAACAGCTTGGGTGGCTGTATCACCAACAAAGCAACAGCTACACCAGCCAAGAAAAGGCTATTGAGTACCTTGAAAAATCGGTTAGCGCAGGTAGGTTCCTAAGCACGGTTTGACTGCAGAATATGATGAGCCTAACAACCTATACTTGTGATAGACAACACTGATGCGCAGAGTTGGTACCTGCTTGGTCGGTGCTACATGTCCCAAGCCAAATATCCTAAGGCGTATGAAGCCTACCAACAAGCCGTCTACCGGGACGGCCGGAACCCAACTTTCTGGTGTTCCATTGGTGTGCTTTACTACCAAATCAATCAGTACCGCGATGCGTTGGATGCCTATTCGCGTGCTATTCGCCTAAATCCTTACATTTCAGAAGTTTGGTATGACTTGGGAACTTTGGTAAGCTCACAGAATCCCCCAAAACTACACCAATGGAAGAAACTGACATGTATCCAGTACGAGTCCTGCAACAACCAAATTGCGGATGCTCTCGACGCATACGGCCGCGCAGCCGATCTGGACCCGACTAACGTCCACATCAAGGCACGCTTGCAGCTCCTCCAGAGCCAGCTATCAGGCAGCAGCCAGAGCAATGCCCCGGCTCCTCAACCCCAGGATGTCCACCCTCAGGCCTACCAGACTGGTGTTGGAGGACCTCCCGCCCCTCAGTGGGGTGCACCGGCACCGACTGGTGGTCCTCCTCCCCAGCCCCCTGCTCCACCAAGACAAATCGCTGACTGGAACCGCGGCATCAACGAACTTCAATCCCAGGCCCAGGCCCAGGCCCAGGCGGCTAATGGATTTGATCATAGGGATGCAATTCGAGCTCCCACAGCTATTCAGCAACCCAGTCCACGTCAGGAGCCAGGAAGGGGCTTCCCCGATGCTGTCCGTGCTCAGCCTACTGCAGCTCGTTCCCCGAAAACTGCACTGGCCGGGCCGGGCGCGTACGGTCCTAGCCATGCACTTCCTCAGCTTGCCAACCCGCCTGCACCGTCTCACGAGCGCGCCCCTAGTGGCCCCGGCGGTTTCCCTTCGGGAACTCGTGGACCGTTACCTCCCGCGCCCGCAGGGCCCCCTCCCCCTCCCGGCGCGCCGAATGGTGCTCCTACTTCTGGCGGCCCTCTACCTCCTTATCATCGCCCATTCACCCCTCCGGCAGAGATCCGGCCTATCCGTGACGAACGGCCCTCGTCTCCTGGTTCCACTTACCCACACCAGCAGTATCATCATGGCCCTAGTGTGCCTCCTGTACAGGGCACTGGCAGCACTGGAATTGCGGGCGGTGCACCCCCACCTCCATCTGCCATCACTGCCGCTGAGGCCGCTGCTCGCGAACGTGAAGACCGTCCCGCATCTGCCATGAAGCGTGGCCGTGAATGGGAATCAGAGTCCGCACCCGTTAAGAAGATCGCAAATGAAGAAAGCCGTGCTCGTCTTGATGAGCAGCTTCCTCGTCGTGTCACTCCCCCAAACCGCATGCCTTCCCCGGGCGAGATGCAGCGCCGTAGCTCGTCTGAAGTCCGACGCGAAGACCAACGTCGTATCAACGAAAGTTACCATCCTTCCGAGGCGGCTCATCACCCTCCAACACTACCATCTATTCAGCACATGCCACAACACGCCTCTGGCTCCGGCCTTCCTCCAATGGCCGAAGCACCAGCTCCAGCAGCTAACGGACCACAGCCTGGACCTTCTGCCCCTGTGCAAGTTAAGGAGGAGCCGGCCCGCGGCGAGCAACCCCCAGCTCATGAACCAGCTGCTCGGAAGATGGACGTGGACGAGAACTATGATGACGACGGCGATGATGATAAAAGAGCCAGCGCTGCTGTGAAGGGCAGCCCTTCCGCCAGCGGATCGGGAAATGCTGCCAATGGCAGCCAGACTTCACAGTCGAAACCAGAGTCTACAGCCTAGGATGCCACATCCAAAAAATGAGTTTCCTGCTGTCTTCATTGATGAACGTACCATGTTGCCTATGGACTGAGCCTGAATCAAAAGCTCACATGAAGTTATCATTATGAGACTTCCTGTTGCCTTCGCTTACTTCTACTCCGATTTCATTTTTTATTCATTTCACTATCTATATACTTCGTTTCCTGTTCCCCCTTTCCTTCATTTCCCTCTACTTTTGGGCCTATCATTTCCCTGTGGCGTTCACCCTTGTCTGCTATCTTAGCCACTTGGTCTGTATTGTATGACTCCGAACGGCACATTAGGAAGGAGATGCACGTTTCCCACCTTGTGCTTTTGTATCTATTCCATTTTTCTAAACGTTCCTGTTCTTACATTTGTATGCCCTGCGACAACCCATCTGTTCACATCTCCTGTCTTAGTCTTTTAACTCTTGATGAATGAAGGTAGCAACCACATAAAATGGCAAACTCGCTCCAGTTCTTAAGATATTTCGATGAACTCGTAAGATTCAAGCGAAACGTGTAGTAAGGCGGTAAGATTAAGTTGGTGGTGGGCGCAACCGAATCTTGGGTGGCGTGCCTTCGCCAGTGTCTAGCGCTCCCCCGAACCCAGTACGCCACGAGGTAACTAACCCGTAGTCGTAGTGTGTGGTACTGATAGGGCTTTTCGTTGGAAACAACCTTATGGGGTCAGGAATTGTGGGCAGCCGCCGAACCGCTGAGGTTACTAGAAATGGCATGGTGGCCGGCTATCACTTCGGCCTCAGGCATCAGTAGGAGTCGCTTACCCTCGTGGCGGCACCTAACCTGAACAGGACTAGCGGCGGCATCGCTTAGGTCAGCCCACACTCGTTAAGCGTTGCAAAATATGACTTTGCGGCCGATTCAGAGATAGACACTGTCACTCACCACTTCGACGACTAACGACAACAGGGTCAAGATGTGAGTTCCCACGCTGGCGCAATGCCATGATGACCTAACATGAATCAAATCGCTGATTTTTATTCTCTGCAATAGGAGTCACCGGAAGTACGAAGCGCCTCGGCACGGTTCGTCAATCTTTGCTCGTTTTCTCGTGGACGACTTCGAATTTTGAGGTCGTGGATTTGTTTTGTGTGCGTCTTACTGACACGGCTCTTCACAGGCTCCCTTGCCTACCTGCCCCGCAAGCGCGCTGCCAGACACCGTGGAAAGGTCAAGAGGTTAGTTTTTGGATGAAAATTTTCATGCTCAATTGGATATTGGAAGGCAGGATACTGAGACCCGCGATAGCTTCCCCAAGGATGACCCCAAGAAGCCCGTTCACCTGACGGCCTCCATGGGTTACAAGGCCGGTATGACCACTGTTGTCCGTGACCTTGACAGACCCGGTGCCAAGATGCACAAGAAGGAGGTTGTCGAGGCTGTTACCGTCATCGAGACCCCTCCCGTATGTTTCACCTACCAATTCTTTTAACCCCAAGCTTTTGTGGAAGTGAAATATACTCATGCGTTTTGTCTAGCTTGTCGCCATCGGTGTCGTCGGTTACATTGAGACTCCCCGTGGTCTCCGCTCTCTCACCACCGTCTGGGCTGAGCACTTGAGCGACGAGGTCAAGCGCCGCTTCTACAAGAACTGGTACAAGAGCAAGAAGAAGGCCTTCACCAAGTACGCCAAGCAGCACGCTGAGGAGAGCGGTGCCTCCGTCACCCGCGAGCTCGAGCGCATCAAGAAGTACTGCACTGTCGTCCGTGTGCTCGCCCACACCCAGATCCGCAAGACCCCTCTCAAGCAGAAGAAGGCCCACCTTATGGAGATCCAGGTCAACGGTGGCTCCGTTGCCGACAAGGTTGACTTCGCCCGCAACCTCTTCGAGAAGACCATTGAGATCGACAGCGTCTTCGAGAAGGACGAGGTGATCGACGTTATTGCCGTCACCAAGGGTCACGGTTTCCAGGGTGTCACCAGCCGTTGGGGTACCAAGAAGCTTCCCCGTAAGACTCACAAGGGTCTGCGTAAGGTCGCTTGTATCGGTGCCTGGCATCCCAGCCACGTCCAGTGGACTGTTGCCCGTGCCGGTCAGATGGGTTACCACCATCGTACCTCTTGCAACCACAAGGTCTACCGTATCGGTAAGGGCTCCGACGAGGCCAACGCCTCCACTGAGTTCGATATCTCCAAGAAGCAGATCACTCCGTAAGTCCTCCCATGCATGGTCAACTGAGACGCAATGGCTAACTATTCCACAGTATGGGTGGCTTCGTCCGTTACGGTGAGGTTAAGAACGACTTCGTCATGCTTAAGGGTTCCGTCCCCGGTGTTAAGAAGCGTGTCATGACCCTCCGCAAGACCCTCTACCCCCAGACCAGCCGCAGGGCCACCGAGAAGATCGAGCTCAAGTGGGTCGATACCTCCTCCGAGTTCGGCCACGGTGCCTTCCAGACCCCCGAGGAGAAGCGCGCTTTCTTGGGTACCCTCAAGAAGGACCTTGCTACTTCTGCTTAAGGTGTTTATGGATATGATACGGTGTAGTGCAAATTATTTATTTTTTCAATAAAAAAGCGAATACCTTCCAAGCCTAGGGTGCGACTGGAGATCGTTATTTTTTCTTTCTATTAGGTTTACGTAGCGGCAAGGCAAATTTCATGACATTCAAGAGACCGGACTCTGAGAACAAAATCTCCTGTAGGAATATCAATGTCTGATGGCTTTGTCCGGTCGTAGGATGGATCGAGTTGCGATTTGTGCGGTGGGGAACCTTGGCGCGTCCGGAACGTCGTCCAGACAGAAGAACGACATGCCCTTCTTTAACTTAGCAATCCCTCTTTCACGTCTCAGATTCTCGACTAGTGCTTGACCCCATTGGACTCTGTGCTTGGCTGTATGATTGGAGTCTCCACGGCCTGCAGTCTTCTCTGTGGCAAAACTACCACTGTAGCATCCAATGCCGACGCCGCTCAGCCGCCGAGGGCATTGCGTCATTGATCGCATCTGGAGTTGGGCTTCAGTCTCATCGCCAGAAGTCAACAAACTTCCCCTCCACCCTTCAGTCATCCAACTTCCACTCAAGAACCGTCCCCAGTCCTCCCGCCAAATCCACCATCGTCATCAGGCGCTCTTTGTGAGTCCTCCGCGAACTCGCGACCACATCACTGTTCCACTTCCTACCCCTCTCCAAACCATCTCACGCACAATGTCAGACGACGCCTACATGGACTTCCTGAATAAAGCCAACGCGGACCTGAATGCCGCGCGAGCCGAGCAATTGCAGGACCCCTCCACCGTGAGGACTGAAACAGTCGACATGGGCGTCCGTGTGCCCGCTCCACTGACCTCCGTCGACGCCTACTACATCTCTGAAACCGATGAACCGTTCGAACCAGTCGCACTGCGATGGGAGGGTGCCTCCAGTGGAATTTTCCCCGATCCCTGTACGTGACTCTTTGTATCCCCTAGGGAGGGGGGGGTTCACAACCTCACCGCGCAGTCCCCCGAAAACGGGGGGCATGTCCCAGTTATTTCCATGCTAACCCACTCCCTCAGCACATCTATCCAGTCTGATCTCGCCAAGTGCGGATTTGTCCTCATCAATTACTACCCTGTCGCCGTCTGCCTTTGATCCGAGGAATCAGTACCCGTCTGCGCTGCGCGCGGTTCGCGCCGCCGCCGCGGAGTCGTCTGGCGGGGATGAATCGGGGGTAGATGTGAAGATCTATCGGGTCGAGGTTGGGCCATCGCGGGTTGAGTATTATATTCTTGCGGTGGATGTTAAGCAGTCGCTGGTTGTGGGGTTGAGGACGAAGGCGGTTGAGACCTAGTGAGGGCTTGCTTTTCTGCTCTTTTTCTTTCCTCTTTCGTTTGGACCGTCTCGGCGAGGACGTATATGTGTATACATATGGGGGGCTGAGAATTATAATGGTTGAGAGATGGCCGTGCGGATCGAAGAATATACTTTACGCATTTTAAATCAAGTTACGCTTTATTTATATTATATATATATATATATATATTATTTCAGTCTAATAGACCCGTCTAGGACACGTCTAAACAGGGAGAGAAGGAAGGCATATAATTGTATCCCTTGATCCTGCAGAAACCATCATGGAAGGGAAAAGAAAGAAAAAAAAGAAAAAAACCAACATCGAATCGTAGATACCCTCGTAACCAATTGGGATATTTATATACCCTCGTTCACCATACCTGGTGTACCCAAGCTTAAAACTGAATCCAGTACCCATACTACTACTACTACTACTACTACTACTAAGTAGTACGGAGCCCATACACAATAAATACAAAAGTCAACCATACCAACAAGACCAGATCAAAATAACTAGCTAAAAAAAAACGAAAAGGAAAAGGAAAAGAATTACACATCCCAGCCAACAAAACGAGCATAAGCCACGAGACACGCATACAAGGTTACGTTCCCCCAAAAAGATACTAAATATAACAAAATATATTAAGTCCATACTACACCTAGACCAGCGAAGGTGCCCCGAGGGGAAGGGGACACCATGAAAGAGTCTCATTATTTATGGTTGCAGCCTAGTATACTAAAGTTAGGTAGTAAGTAGTAGTTACTGCTGCTACCGGGGAACCCATGTAGCCCCAAAGTCCATATTCCGACTCACTCATACTCAAACAAAGAGAGAGAGAAAGCAATACTTAATTTCTATAGATGCTAAATTCCCCGATGGAATATTAATCTCATCTTCAAAGGTCAAGATAGCCTCGTGGTCCGAACCGCCCCCGTTGTCTCAGAGGAATAATATATATATTTGTTTAAATTTTTTTTTTTTTTTTTTTAAGAGAGAAACAACCTGTAGACTAGGAACGAAAACAGGCAAACGCAAACAAAAAAAAGAAAGAAAAGGATTGTTCGATGCCCCACTGCGACATTTTAAATAAAAAAAATTATAATAAACAGAAAATAAAAATAAAACTAAAACTAAAAACTAAAAACTATCATTGTTTGTAGAAAGAAAAAAGAAGAAAAGAAGAAGGAACTGGATTCTTATGTACAGTTAACTAGTTAGTTAACAATGGCTTAAGTATCTCCCTCCTTCCCTCTCTTCTACGTCTCTATCTATCTCTTACTTTTTTTCTATGGGGGGGTTAACATCATCTGACAATAGGATGTGCCTGACAAATTGTTTGGGGGTTGATGCAGGTGGGTGATATGCATGGATGGAGTACCATGTATATACCATGTATGGATGTACTACTACTTAGTACTTGTACTTACCTACTTTCTAGTACTAAGTAAGTCATTGGTGTTCAAGGGACCTGAACTGGGGTTTGGAGAGTCTTTGAAGAAACCCGAAAGGGGTCCCCCCAGAGAGTGGGTGGGGAGGACATACGTACCACGTACGGAGAGTCCATTATGTCGGTATGTACTCCAGTGTATGGGAGTGAGTGAGTGAGTGAGTGACTGCTAGCAGTTGCAGTAAGTACGGAGTAGCCCGTAGGCAGAAACGAAACGGTAAAATGAAGGGGGAAGGATAGTAGTGAGAGAAGAGACGAGCAAGGGGCGGTTCGTCGTCCCTGCAGGATCAACTAGAGAAGAAGGAAAAAAAAAAAAAAAAACAAACCAGATGATCTGATTCGATGCTCTCCGTGAGTGAAGTCGGCTTAATTTTTTTCCTTTTTTCTTTTTTTTTTATACATGTTTTTTATTTATATTTATATTTTTATTATCTCAGCTGGATGGAGTACAATCCCATAGTAGTTAGTACAGACGGGACTTTACAACAGGACGTCAACACCGCAAACCGTCTCAGTCGCGGGAGGACAATCCGTATGGAGTACACAACCCAGCAGGGGCCCACTCAGAGAGCAAAGGCGACTGGTGTTATTTTTGTTCGGGCGATTGTTATCACGGCGCATGGGACCATCGAACTGGGGCTTGTCTCGGGATGGATGGGTTTAACACGCGTCCCTGCCAGACTAAGTATATTAGGCTTGTCCGGATAAATTACCAGGGTAAACGGCGAGTCACGCTAAGGTATTGCTCTGGTACCGCCAGCGACATGATATCGAAAGGGTAGCATGGTGCTGGGGAACAGGAGTTCTTATATGCACACACGATAATATATATGGTACATATATGGTACCTATACTTGGGACCAAGAAGCCAAGCATTGTTGATCAGAGATCATTACTTGAAAGGATTTTCACTGCCCGAAATGGGGTGGACGGTGATTGGGTCGTGGGTGGGTGCTTGTTCCTACACCTCAACCTCCCCCGGTTGCATTGCTGACGCTACCGTGCTCGAGTTCTCCAGAAGGTTGCAAACCAAGATATTATCCTGAGGTGCTGGGGCTTGATTGGCAGCTTACAAGGGATTCGGTCGACGCGTGACTGTCATCGAGATACGAGACAGATAATGTGGCTGACATCAAACGCACCTCGGGTGATCTGCTGATGATCTTAGTCGCAACGAACAGGGTGAACAGCCACTGCCGTACTTTACAGGCAGCAGTCACACCACCGGGGTCAGCCAAAGGTCATATTCCAAGGAAAGTAATAAATGTATTAAGAGGAATCTCTTAGTGCTCATGCTCTTCCGCCTTGCTTGGAGAGTTCCCGCGGGGTGATAAAACGCCACCAAGAATGACGGAAGGTTGCTATGAAACGTCCGATGGCATGAGGGGTGAAGAGAACACAAATGGGCTTTTAAGATTCCAGAACCAAGACAATTAGCCATGGAGTATGCTCTACATTTCCTCGGGCGATTCAGCCTCATTGCCTTCTTTCTGGCCTGGTAACCCTTCTGTTGCGATGACGACAGGGTCGTGCTGTACCCTAGAGGAGATCAGGTTTCTCCAGACTTTTCCAGTGAAGGGCGAGGACGCGTGTTCAGGAATGAGATATATATATACATACACACACTATATATATAGGAGCATTGAAGTGAGGCGCATTATCGTTGGCCTTTTCCTTTCTTTTTGTTCTCCTTCTTTTCCTTTTTTCTTTTTTCTTTTTTTCCTTTTTCTTTTTTCTTTTTGGGTTCTCTATTTCTAAAGGATCAGCGGTCGGTTAGGAGCCAAACGGGAGCGGTGGTCTCAAGTTAGGTTCTTCTGGAAGGGGCCTCGGCATGCCAATCATTGATCCCGAAAGAAGATGCCTTCTTGAGAGTCTGTTGTCTTCATATTCGGGCTCACTTCATGGCTGGTAATTAGTGGGAGTAATGGATAGATGGCGCATCTACCATGTCACGGTGGTAGTATTAGCAGTAGCAAGCAGTAAAGTAGTAAAGTTAGTAGTAGTAGTAGTAGTAGTAGTAGTAGATATTACCATACAATACGGAATCCACCATGGTGATGAACCCTGCACTAAAAGACTTCAATATGGCGCTAAACGGTCCAATAACGCTTAGTTGCCGAGTCTTAGGGTTTGCTGGTCCACTTGACAACGATCTCAAGATTCTATGGAACAGGCTCCCATTTCTCATGGTCTGTAGCAACCAAATTCTTTCTCAGCATTCCTGAAACTCGCTTGGTGGGGGTGGATGCTTCGGTTTGAGGCAGCTATGAAATATCCCGGTGAACCACCCAAGGGGCTGGACAACGGGAGGACATAGCAAACGATGGAACTGGAAAAATTTCCCCTGAAGGGTCGAAGTCTAGACCGCAAGGGAAAAATAACGTAGTACTCTTGACGTACAGTACCTGCAGGACTGAGTCTTTTTTTTTTTTTTTTTCT